>JADDOH010006386.1:0-94830 GCA_016648135.1 Agrypnia vestita
GCAACAACCATGTAAATTTTGAAACAATTATGAAAAGGCCAAACTAAGTTGTCTTAAAAAGTATAATGTCTTAGTAAATGTGTCGCGCTTTATTACAAAAATATGTTTTTACTTGAAGAGACTCGGTTCAGATCGAAATTTAAAAAAATGTAAGAACGTCTATTGTAAAAAATACGTTTTATTTACTGAGGGATTTAATTATGCGAGAATGAGTACTTAAACTGCATGATAAATGTGTTTTAATATACGTGAGGGGGTCATACTTCCTTTGTGTCCCAACCCCTAGGCCGGCCGCACTTTGGATACGAATTATTACGTACGTATTCGTACGAATATTTTCGTATATAGCGCACATTGATTGCGTCTTGCGTTGGTCACGATCACTTTTCGCATTTCTCCAATAACGTTTATGCCAAATGAATAATCTGTATCTTCTGGAAAACTCTATTATGGCAGACTTAAATAATGACAAATTTCATGACTATCTATCTAATAGATTCACAAATTCTGGGGAAAATCGAAGTGCAACGAGAGCTCATAACATCGGAGAAATATTTAAAAGTTTTTTTACCTCACCTGCATTAAACCAAATTATTTACCTTACAGGTATTTTTTAGTTCTTTAGAGATTCTCCGCCACGATCTACGCTGATCACGTAGTTGAATCACTTTGGTCCCACAAACATGTGTGGTCATGTGTCAAACTGACAAAATTTTCAATATCCATCGTACGAAATCGCAAAAATCTCCGAACAAATCCGGATCGTGTCGGACGTCGCATCTGTATGTGCGTACACGCACTACTAAATCGTGTACAGTGTGCGATGTTCAATACTACTTCGAAGGTCAGGAATGTACTTGCGTATTCGTACGTAGACGTACGTGATACGTACTACTCAATTTCGTACGAAAACGCATCCAGTGTGCGGCCGGCGTTATGCCTAAAGGAGTTTAATTCATCTCTAGACAATTTAATCATGATGATGGAAAATAATTGTTCTTATAAATATAATTTATAACGAAAATAAAATTATACTAGGTAATAATATTGTTTAGGAATTCCTTACAAATTAGCCAAGTCTTCGAATTTTGATTGATGAGTTGAAATGTGTACAAGTACCTACTCATCAGTCTGATGTTGATCAATTCCACATTATTTGTGACAGATTTGTAGCCTGCTTTCTTTCAGAATTTTCTTGATACTTCGTTTTCGTATACAGACACTTCAAATCATTACGAATAGTTGATTCTTCAATATAAAATATAATACGCAGGGTTATTTGGAAAACATTAATAATCTCGCAAGAGTATCTTCCTGCCTTGATTATGAGTTGAAAATGTTCAAGCAATTATGACCTAATATCTACAGTCATGGAGATATGCGATATCAAAGTTTACATTTTTTTTCAATATTTCTAACTTATTTTTTGTAAGACGTTGGAATATAATTACAGTAACTTATGTCGATTACGAAAAATTCATTTGTTTAAATACAAGTTAATGAAAAACCCTGCAGAAATTCTAATTGGAATGTTTTCCAATTGGAATTCTGTTGACGTTGACTTGTATAAAAAGGAATAAATTTTTCATATTCAATATAAGTTACTGTAATGATAGTCCAACATTTTACAAAAAATAAGTCAGGAATATTAAAAAAAAATGCAAACTTTGATGTCGCATATCTCCATAGGTCGTGATTGCTTAAACATTTTCGACATCAAGGCATGAATATACTTCTGCAAGGTTAATAATGTTTTTCAAATAACCCTATATAGGAAATAATATACCTATCAATTTAAAAAAAACGTATTGTATTGTGAAATTATTGTTTGAGAATAAATTAGATGCATAAATTGAATATTGGAAATAAATAAAAGTGTCAAAAAAATTTTTTTAAGATGTGTATACAAATTAGTACTATAGTTATACCTTCACCAATATCTTAAAAAAGGCACTGAAGTCGTATCTGTGTTAGTTTTCAAGTTAAAGGGTTATTCAACTTTCTAAATTTAAGCATCTTAATTCAGTTACATCAACTACTGCATCAGTATACTATTTCTGGCTAATGAAGAAGAATTGAAAAAATTAACAATACTCTAAACTAAAGCATTGAGAATTATACTAAAAAGAAATCGATACACATGAATCAAAGTGCTGTTAGAAAGCTTACAAATAATGACATTTAGACAAATAATTAAATTGAAAGTACTTATATTTATAGGTACATACAATGATTGATGGACACAACAATACCTTTGAATTATTAAGAAAAATAATTAAAAAAAAAACAACATGAACATGACCATTATACAAGAAGAAAATTACCATTCTGAAAGAAAAAAAAACCCATAAAAAGCAAGTTTTTATTATACTCCCTTTCTTTGTAAAATATAACGACAATTAAAGACGAATTAAAACATATAACATAACACTAAGCTTACAGTAATTTAATATATTTCTAAAATGTCAGATGTTTTGAGCTTTGATAAGACACTTCATGCTTTGAAGATTAAATTCTAAGAACATTTGTCAGTCAATTTAGATTTTCGACATTCGTATTGAAGTACCTATTATGTATACCGACGGAGAAATTCAAATTTAGAAAATATTCCGCGACGTTATCGGGCCTCCGTAATCAAACTTTCCTAATGATTCCAATTTGAAAAAACCAATAAAATTTCTAAAAGTCCGAAATTATACTATAATTATTAATTTTTTTTAACGAAAATTTGATAGATATTCTTGATCGTCGCCACGAGTCTACTTGCCAAGTTTCAGCTCGATTAGATCACGGGAAAAGGGTCAAAAATCGATCCAAAGTTTTGGTTGACGGCAAGCAAGCAGACGCCACGAGTTAATATACAGGGAGTAAAAAGATCGCAAACTTCTATGATGTACAGTGGAATGAAATTATACATGAAACTACCAGGGGATATTAGGTATGTAAACAATATAATGATTTTTAAGAAAAAATGAAAAAAAATGCGTGATACTTACTTTTGATTGAAAATTTAATATACTTATATCTCATGCTGTAGGTATATTTTGGGAAATATAAAAATTATTGTATTACCTACTTTAAGAATACAAAAAAAAAGTTGTTACTGAATTTAGTCAAGTATAATCGAATTTAGAAAGATAACATCCCACATTCAGAAGCAAGGATGGTTTCTGACTGACTGCATCATTTAGAATCATTCTTAATTCAGACGACTGAATTCAGCGAAGTGTAAATAAGCCTTTTATATGGGAATGCATGAAAAGGTGAGTAAAATAGCACATATATTCACTTTTTGCCTTGTATCTCAAAATGAAAATTCTGGCACTTGGTGCTTTATTCATTTCCAGTATTCGATTGCAAAAAAATATTTGGCTACAACTGGTTTCGAATCGGGAACATTCTATTGCCGGGAGAATGCTTTACAATTACACCGCGTTAAAATAAAATTAAGACGAATTTAGACTTTACATTAATTTAAATATTTTTGTGCGTGACATAATTGATTGCAAATATTAGTTGAGTTGGAGGCTTCATGTAGCTGTCTACAGTTTTATTCTATTTTGTCTAAATAACTTTTTAACTTTCATAATTGACATGCCACCGCTCGCTAAAGCCGTTATTATATTTATTTATTTATATTAATTATTTAGTTCCACACATAATATTGTATGATTTTACTTAGATATATTGCATGCCATCTAATCATTTTAAAGTTTTTACAATAACATTTTTGCACTCCAGTTTAAACCTCCTTTTATTCTCCATGTTTTGAATTTCCTTTGGCAGGCTATCGAAGATTTTTATACCTTTATACATCATACAATTTTGTGAGGTGTTTTTCTTTTTCTTCGGTAGTCTTATATATTTCCATAAGATATATATTTTTTTTATGTTAATACTTATACTTGTTTTCTGTTTTCTTTTATACATCCTATTTATTAACTAATGCTTACTTTTTAATGTTAATAATTATTGCTGTATTACTTACTCTTTCGCTTCGCACCATGTCTTTTTTACTTTGTATGCCTATTTATTTGAATACTTCTTGCTATATACCTTATTTTTTGTTATGTCTTACCTCTTATGCTCCTGCATGTGATAATTTCTATCTATATATTTATATCGTTATATTTAAATCATATATATTTTTAAATCATCTTATATTTCTTTTATATCGCTTGTAGGTACTTTGTTAATTTATTGTCGCTGGAACACACACGTGTTGGCTACACTGTACCATTTCGCTTTCTATGGCGTTAGCCCGCTGTCAACACTCCCGTCCATACTTTTGCACAGTTCTAGAAATGTCTCATGTTTTGAATGTGGTCATTTCGAGAATGTTCCCGTACAATCCTGTGCTATCGACTAACTAAGATGTCTTTCTAATATTTGCTGGATTGTTCGAAAGACATCTATCATGTGTATTTCGGCTACAAGATAAAGCAAAAAATGAAACGCTTTCATGTTCATAGTGAGGCTATCAAGCATTTTTTTATGTTTATTATTTTAAACAAAATATAACATGTGCGGCTCGGAGAAATCAGAGACAATGTTCTCAAAGAATGAGAAAAACCTTTTTCAAAACCCCTCCCCCAAGAGCCGCCTGTCACATGTAAACTGATAAAATTATATAAAACGTTCGCATTCAGCAAATAGAGACGCGGCGTCTATCCAACAATAGAAGTCGCCCGAAAATAGACAGATCGATGAGTGTCACAAAAGTGTGTGTCCTTTTCAGCCGTGGAAATCCTCACAAGTACTCCACAGGAATGTGCGTTTATTTTCTTGTAAAGTATTCGTCCCGAGAAAAATACATATATCTGAAAAATATACCAATTAACTGTTTTCTCTCTCTTGAAGGTAATGTAATATGTAATGACTAACCATCATAATTTTCCCAGCATCATTGTACATTTAGTGGTGTGAAATGGTTTAATAAATTACCTGTTAAAATGAGAATTGAAAAAATTATGAGACCTTTAAAAAAATATTTAAAACAAAGCCCCAGAATTAATTAAATTTTTATTTTATATTATGTTATCTACTTACGTATACTTACTTAATTGTGTAAACTTTTTATTATATAATTCTTTAGAATATTTCTTTAATAATAGATAGTTTTAAATTGAATATTATTTATAGCGTACCTTGTTATTATCTTTGCTTAAAATATAATTATATTTTTCTCTTTAATATATTAATTTTTTAATTGTTTGCTTTTTGTTAGTTTTTTTTATTTTTGTCTCACATAAATGCATTATAATTATCAAATATTAGTTACTTTTTTCTTCTTATATACATTTATGTACTACTTAGTATTTAGTACATTATAATGATACTCCTCTCCTATTCACGAGTTGTATTACTCTTGTAGAAGAGAAATACCATTGCAAAAATACTGTCGCTATCTTAACTAAGAAAAAATGTATGTATAAAAAAAAACCATTACATCTCAAGAGCAATCTCCATGTAACAATGTCCGTCACTAACGATATCAGTTGGCGCAAATAATGATAATATATACAAATATGATAAATAATCTTATGCCATTAGTGATAGACAATTTGATAGCTGACAGCTGACTTATGTTTAGTTTGGTTCGCCATTTCACCATCAATACATCCCAGGAAAACCATTGCAAATTATGCAAATTTATTTCGAAAATCGTGGTAACGTAGATGTCGAAAATAATGATGGGATGTATAAAATACTTACGTATAAAAAAAAACATATTTTTTAATCAATAATATCCTTCATTGACGTTACCAAAACGCTACATTAGATAGCGCTATGTTTTTAGACGGGTTAAAGCTAGTATTCTTAATATTTTCAAACAAAGCTTGTGTAATGAAAATAGCTAAAGTTTCTTGTCTTCTGAAATGAGTCCCAAACCCTCGACCACTACGCGAGTCACTTAACCACTAATCCAACAAGAAGTTGAATCTCAGTATTCAAAAATCTTTACATTCCAATATCACACACTCAAGGAACGACTTGTATAGGTGCCGGCAAATATAAAAATTAAAATATACTAAATTTTAAAATTTTTATTACAACGCTATTTTCACGAGTATTGTGCGTCTATTTTTCAGGGTAGTTTTTCAAACCTAGGCAAATTGTCACCCCTTAGTTTTCCCCGATCATTCTTTTGTGACTGTCGCACAGATAACAAGATCTGTCGCTTTAAATATTGCCACCATACCGTGAAATATTTTGTGCTTTTCCGTCTTGCCTCCCATTGACACGTGTCGTGACGTGTTTGGTAGAAATTATTTATTCGAGTGAGAAAATTTTCCACGGTTTTTCATCTCTGCAACCTTTGGATATTTTGAAATCTCGAATTCATGGAAGCCAAAGCCGAATGGTCTTCAGTTGCAATCGACCTTAGATTAAGAATGCGTTATGTGTTCTGAGTATCATTTTATGGAACCATGGATACTTATCGAAAAAATATCAATTTGAAGATGTGGATCGACAGTGGTTCTACAGTTAATCCCTTTCCCATATCGGTCCTTTGCCAGGTTTGGATTTTAATGGTGCATGGCAAACATGCTATACCGCAGTGCAGACAAGCAGCAATGCAGCGCGGCACGGTTGTCAATAAAAGACCATGCACTGTCCGTAGAGTGCAAAATTGATTTATTACATCAAAATGACTTATATCAAATGTCCCTTATTCAATTTAGACCACACTATCGCCGTCTATGGTTCAAAAATATTTTAAAATACCATATGTTTATCTATTTGTTTTTTTTTGTTTATATTGTTACGTGGCGTGGCTCGCTCGAAAAATGAAATGGCACAACTTGTAAAATAAATCTCTTATTATCGCTTGTACATTATCTCTAACATTTTACAATCGCTCGCAACGCAATACTACTCTATTTTTTTATTCAAACACAAAAGAACTGCTCTCTTTTGTTTTTCTACTCGGGTAAGAACCCTTCCATTTCTTCGCTATTTATTTAATCATGTTAGTTCTTATTTCAACCACTGGGCATACCGGCCCGCCGTTCTGCGCATGTGACAATTTTCTATGGAACTGTCAAATGTCAACGAACAGCTCGTTACAATATATATATTAATATATAACCAATGGAGCCAGCAAAAAGGCGTCATTATGACTTTTAATCTTGTACTGTCCACGTCACTTCTTCTCGGGATTCAATCCACGAGATTGGTTTGTAGCAAAGCACATCTCCTTCTCCATTCTGCTCGGTCTCCGGCTATCCTTTTCAGCTCTGTGTAGGAGGCACAATTCATATCTTGCCACACTTGCTAGAGATATTCACGGTGAGGGCGCCCTCTGGCAATCTTTCCCTCTACCATTCCCCCAGTATAGTTTTTAGCAGATTTTCATGGCGTAAAATATCAAAATAAATTATTGTTATTTAAACCTTAAAATAAACATTACTATCGGTTTATTTATTTATTTGGTGAACCTGCACTCTATAAATCGATTTTCCTACCTGAGGGAGAAAACTCCAGATTTCTTTGAAAGAAACTTCACATAGGAATTGTCCACTACGACGAATAGTTACCATAGAGACGTTTTCCATGACGTCGGTATAAGTGTGGAATAAGAATATTATAGTTCGTTGATTAGAAAGAGACCACAAATGATGTATTTATAAAGGCGCATTATACGTGGACATATTGTCACGTGACGTATGTGTGGGAAACAATTTAAAGTGTAATTTATTATCAAAAAAGTCACTGGACACGAGTTAAATCGGATTATCGTTCTTAAATTTATAGTCACTATATGTTTCCAAAATATTTCACACACTTATTGGCACAATATTTCTGAATTCGCACTATTTATTGCTGTTTTTACTGCTTTGATCACTTTTTAGTTAACTCCTTTCAATGTTTGCATGTTGAAAGACTTCTTGCACGCCGGCAGGTTTCCTTTGTTTACTGTCGCTGGTATTACTAACGCTGATCACACTGCGCTCACTCTATTATTAACATCGCGTCGGTTAGCCGTCGTGATTACGTGACGCCTTTGTGTTTATAGGTAACACCGCCTTCTAGATCCTTTGAGACTCTTGTGGAACTTTCCAGAGATTACGAGAGACATGTAGAGCGTTCTAGACAATTCCAAAGTGTTGTCAGTATAACAGCACCCAACCTCTCCCGGTTTTTAAAATCTCGTGACAAAATAACAATAAAAATAGTCGTACGAATTTCTCAAAGTAGAGGGTTGTTGAATAAACAAAATATTATATCTCAATGTGGACTTATCTTAGATAATTCAGAGTCTACTCTCCTGGGAGTGTTTACCAGATTATATCACCCTAATGATTTGAAATAGGATGTAATTAGGACTTATCAGTGTTAACAACTAAATTTCCCCTTTTGAAAACACATTGATATAATTTATGTGCGCTCACTCGAGCGACTAACCAAAAGTAGTAAAATACTGATTAAAAACTATTTAAATATTGTACAGTAGTGCAGGAGTATCTTGTTGGTGTAGTGGTTATGACTCTTGGCTACTAATACAGTGGTTGGTTGTTCGAGTCCCATTCCAATTTATTGTGGTAACAAATAATAATGAATAATTTAAATATAAATTATTTTTAAGAATATTTTCAATTTTTTTAGAACACAATACCGGATTTTATCCTTAGGGGGATCATTATTAATTAAGATATATTAAAGATGTCTCATAGACACGAAGATATTTTTTATTCGATTCACAACAACTAGAGCATGCACGAGAAGATGTATGAATGCAGCCGAAGCGTAAGTGGTGTGCCAAGACAGAAGAGTATGGCGTTCTATCCTCTCTGCCTACGTCTGTGTGGAAACGGCGTGATGATTAGTTACTTACTTAAGTAGGTCTGGAAGACTTTTTGGGTGTTCAAAGGGCTTACGACCTATCGCACGGCTGGCTAAAGTGATCACTTTACACAATTTAATGTTCACCAATTCCACACACGATAGACTACCACATGTTTTACAAATTTTTGTAAGTTGTATATATTTTTAATTTGCACACCTTGTTTCATATGTGAGTTGTGGTTGAAATTCTCTTAGGTTTTGTAAATTTTTCATGTAATGTCTACAAAATCACTGTACTCATTGCGATGTAACCTGCGCAACGGTGAGTGAATTTCTTACTTTGTTCTTACATTTTCAAAGCATAAAAAATATCTTGAAGAGTAACTTTCAAGAAATTTCTTTATTCTGAAATAAAATTCTGAATTTTGAGGGAAATTCTGTTTGGTGGAGACTGTCTTGTGTATGTGTGAGGTTTAATCCCTAACAGTATTACGATAAACCTAATACCGTAAACTCGTGTTAACAGTAATATTTTTTAAAACCATTAACAGCTTGAAATGATTAAAAGTGAAATCAATTAATTTAAATATATTATTAATTTTAGCATTTTATAGCTACAATATAATAAAGTATATAGGCAAACTATAAAATGTGTGTAGTGTTCGAGCTCTGAATATATCAACAGAGCTGTATTGATTGCCTAGGCGGTGAAACATATTTTAGCTAAACGTTCAGTGAATCTTTGTTGCTTCGTGGCTAGGGACGTGCTAAGTACCCATCAGAAGGGTATCACCGTTATGGGAACTAACTGCCAACAGTTATTTACTGCCGGAGATAACACAGTCCAATGATTCGGCTTCGCGATACCTTTTGTAACTTGATACAAGTAGTGGGCGTCAAGTTGTTTATCCATCTGGTGACACGTTTGGAACTAGATATCGATTCGTACAGCAAACTCGTTTTAAGTTTTCTGGGGCAGGGGAGTGTGGGTTCGATTCATCGGTACATCTCTAGTTTGGGTGTTTTTGCGATGCGTTTCGCTACTTCGAGCCTCGTGGCTCCGTTGCTTATTTTTTCAAAAAGTGAACATTTTGAGTAAACGGAGTAATACCAGCGGTACAAAATGGAATTCTGGTATCAAGATGCATGGAGATGAACGAATGTAGACTATAGAAACGAGATAAAACAAAATAAATAAAAATTTTCACACGAAGCAAACACATTGTGGTGCGACATAATATCTTTAAATAAAATAACTTTTTGTTTAACGCCACTTTATTGAGTTAAAACCAACTAGTTTCGACTCACAACTGAGTCTTCGTCAGGTAATCACAAAATAAATAAGTGAGAATATTACAAAAAGAAAGCGATATTCAAAAATCAAAGTAATGCTAGAAAGATTACAAATAATGACATTCTGACAAATTATTAAATTAAATTGAATGTACTTCTCAATATTATATTATAGATGTCTCACAGAGACGAAGCTATTTTTTATATAAGAAAGTAGATACGGAAGTCTTTGGGTGTTCATAGGGCTTACGACCTATCGTATGGCCGGCTTAAGCGATCGTTTTACACAATGTAACGTTCAACTACTCCACCCATGATAAATTACCAAATATATCTGTAATACGGAAGAATATCATATACACATAACATAAATAATATTGCTTTAAAAACTCCAATCAAAATATAGATATCTCATTATCAATGGTGACATCTATGTACATATATTGGATTATGGGAATGACAAATTTTTCGACTGCAGATGACGGTAGTAAAAATACTAAAATTAGTAAGTAGTAGTAAAATGATATACGAAAAAGTATGTGCAAGTTAAACATATATACAAATTCAAAAAAAAAAAATTATAGATGTGGTAATACTGGTAATCTATCATGGGAGGAATCGGTGAACATTACATTGTGTAAAGTGGTTTACACTTAAGCCAGCCGTACGATAAGTCGTAAGCCCTATGAACACAGAAAAACGAGACATCTATAATATATATCGATTAATGATGTCCCCCTGGCGATAAAATGTAGTATTTTGTTGTTGAAAATGTTGAACATACTCAAAATATCGGAAATTTACTTCCATTTATATAAAAAAATATTAATTATTATTTTTTATTATTTTTGAAATTGAAATGAAAGGAAATATTCATTTTGATTTAAAATCCAACATGAACATGACCATTGCAAAAGAAAATGAAAATTGATAACCTGCAGTGGAATCTAATATTACAAATCGTAATTTCACATTAACTATTTCGCAAAGGAATGAAAAGCGATTCGAGCTAATCAGGCTACAAAATTGAGTGTCAATAAGCCGACGACTATAACATATAAGCTTCGAGGAATATACGGCTTTTCAGTATCCGTTACCCAAAGCAGAGCGATGTTTTTATGAGTATTGAAATGTTAATAAGCCTCGTTGTATCTTAAGATTCCAATTAAGCGGATTCTCAAATTAGGATTGTTTAATCTTCCTTCATTATTTGTTCTGAGATTAAACCGTTCTAAAATGTGTATATAATATTAAACAGTTGTAAATCCCAGATTCAAACGTTATTTATTCGGTTAAAAATTATCACGATTACATTTAAAAAAATTTACCTTGTAACTTATAAGTTCTCAATTTAGTAGTTTTCTTATTCTAGGTTGAATCACAATTGTGCAACATAAGAACGCGTTTTAATACAAAAGGATGTTAATGTAAAATTACAAAACAAAAATAAAAAGGTAGATAAAATAACGAGGTAGCTAAAAATATAGGTAGATAAAAATAATTATATAATATATTGATTATCTAACAAGAATAAATATGATTGGTAGACAAAAAATAATTATATAATATAATTAATATAAATTAACTTTGTTTAAAACCACTTATTTATTGAAAAAAAAACATGTTTCAATAAATAAGTGGTTTTAAACAAAGTTAATTTATATTAATTATAATTATGTTACCACAAAATAAATTTGCTACATTTGAAGAAGAAATTATATAATAGATTGATTATACCAAGAATAAACAGGATAGGTAGATAAAAAATAAGAATATAAAAGATTGAATAAGTAACGAGATAAAAAGATACGTTCATAAAAAAATATATATAAAATATCGATTAAGTAACAGAATAGGCAGCTAAAAGAGTAATGATATAAAAGATTGACTGAGTAACAAGAATTTTTAGTAAATTTTGGCCATATTTTATCATTTTTATATTAACTTTAATGTATAGATATATATCGTAGCAAATATTTTAATGGCACATCTTGAGTTCTACAACTTTTCTATAGAAAGTATTTAAATATCTCTTACCGTTAAGACAGCGTTCGTAGAAAACGCAATTCTCAACCATTTTTTCGTCGACTTTAGTTGTAAAATAGGTCACCACGAAAAGTCCTTTTATTTTAACGGAATAATACATAGCCTATGTCCACTCTAAAAGTCCATTCAAAATATTGATGAAAGAATTTTTGAAATCGGATCGATAGTTTTAGAGATTACCTACTACCTACATCCAAACTAACAAACTTTACCTTTTTATATATTAGTGTAGATTATATTGTAGGTATAGATTTATATTAAAATTGCTTTATTTACGATTTTAAAAAAAAATATGCGAATTTTTTCATTTCACTTTAGTGAAATGTATTAATATCCCATTTATTTTTGTTTAAAAGTGTTTTAATGAAGTTATTTAAGCCAGAAATTATTTTTAATTAAAATTTGCAATATTCATTTTAATTCACGTACAAAAATATAGGGTTACAGAAACACAAGATTTATTTATGTAAATATTAATATTTCACTAAAAGGCTTTCCATAAAAGAATATCATGATTCAAAATTCAAATATTTATGTAAAGCATTAAGAGACAGAGCTATAAAAAATGTGATTTACAGCAGAAAGCGACAACATTTTTTACCGTTGAACTAAATTTTCATGTATGCACGTCTGCCCGAAAACGCGGCGAATATCAGTATTTTTTACCCCTGGAAAAACCTGAGATGCCGAAGAATTGCCAAGAAACTCCGTACATATACCGTTGTGCAAATTACATTCGTAATTAAGATTATTCGAGAACCATCCTTCCCCGAATAGTATCGTCTATTTGTGTGTAATTCCAAAGTCTTTCCTTGGAACAATCGCTTTGATCTGTGGATTAGAAATATAAACCTGCGTAATATGTTTATACAGCCAGGCGGGGGTCGGGACGTTAAATGGGCGCCAGATTTATCCCGCTGGGGTGGTATCTGTTGCTATGGCCAGGGTGGGATTAGGGCATGATTTTATTCAAAAAAGTAACCCATAAAAACCAAGTTTTCACAATTTCTCATTTTCGGGTTTCGTGTCTACCATGTGCGTCGGAATCTCCACACAACTTACTGATTGTATGAAAGAAACATTAAAAATATGAAAAATCCAAAATTATGTTAGATCTTCTTGATCGTCACCACGAGTCTACTTGCAAAGTTTCAGCTCGATTGGATCACGGGAAAAGGGTTAAAAGTCCATCCAAAGTTTTTTCGTCAGACAAGGAGACAAGCAGACGCCACGAGTTGAAAGAAAGGAAGTAAAAAGAAACAGCGATACATACGCGGTATACGTGCGCTTGATACGTGCTCCTGAGTATGAACAAAATCCCACTCTGCTGTTCATATAAGTGTCAAATTGCCTGTATTTTCAAAACGCAATCCATTTCGTGAAGTGATTGGCTGGGCAGCCCGGCCATTAAAGACCATCGATCTAATGCATCCCACGACTGCTGAAAGTGTATAAAAGCCGCGCGCTGGTACTATCGGATAGGTTAATCTGTTTGGAAAATACATCCAGTAGTCGGTCCTCGCTTTTCCTAGGAGATGTCAGGTCACTTCATACAGTATTCTTTCTATTTTCAAACCAAGCTAAACGCCTGTGCTGTGAAAATAGGATAAACTTGATGATATTCTGATGATTCCGACCCCCATCCGCTAAAACAAGATCACTATTCGAGTATCTTAACCACTAGACCAAAAAGTTACTCAATTATATATTACATAAATATAGAGGATTATTAAGAAAACATTAATAACCTCACAGGACTATATTCCTGCCTTGATTATGAGTCGAAAATGTTCAAGCTATTATGACCTAATATCAATAGTTATGGAGATATGCGACATCAAAGTTTGCATTTTTTTTCAATATTTCTGACTTATTTTTTGTAAAACGTTGGACTATCATTACAGTAACTTATATCGATTACGAAAAATTCATTCTTTACAATACAAATTTGTTTTAACACAAGTCAAATAAAATGATAAAAACCCTGAAAATTTTCCAATTGGAATGTTTTCCAATTGGAATTCGAAGGTTTTTATTTTTTTATTTGGCTTGTATTAAAGGGAATGAATTTTACATATTGGATATAAATTACTATAATGAAAGTCCAACATCAAAAAATAAGTCAAAAATATTGAAAAAAAATGCAAACTTTGATGTCACATATTTCCATAACTATTGATATTAGGTCATTATAGCCTGAACATTTTCGACTCATAATAAAGGCAGGAATATAGTCCTGTAAGATTATTAATGTTTTCCAAATAACCCTGTATATTTTATTTTTTTATATTTAATATTACGTAGAGTTTTATTACATTTTTTTACTATTAAAGCTACTGAGATACCTACATATGTTTTTGCTTGGAGAAGGACTCACACTGTTATATAATTACAGTTTTTTTTTATATATACTTTTAAATAATAATTATTATCCAATTGTATTTTTTTTAAAATATTTATTTTCTTAGTTGATTAAAATCATTTAACTTCTTGATTTTTATAGGGAGGCTATTGGGGAGGCATACCCAAATATGTATATAAAATTTGCCATCATATTCGCCAATACGCCTACAAATATTTCCTTACAAAATGAAAAAGTTTTTTTTTAAAACAAAACGATTTTCATTTTGTTATAGTTATTTAGATTAGACAGACATATATTACAGTTTTTGTTTATTATAAAATATATATTTTTTTAATTTCACTTTTATGATACTTTCGTTCCAGCCCTGATCGAGGAAGGTGCTAGATTAGCATTTGATTGAACTTCGAATACGTAACCATATCCTCCCCGAGTAAATCGTGAACGAATTAATCAATGAACGACACAATCAGTGTATATGACGACGTTACATCCCCTAAAACGTGCCCCTAATTTAACAACCTCCGTCGACTGAAATCTCAGAGCGATCGATTAAATGGAAATTGATCCCTTGCTAATATAACATCAGTCTCTTAATTAGAATTGTAAAGTCATTATTATTTAAAATTGAAATGTGATATACCAAAAACTTTGTTTTATATTTAACTACTAACCGGATGAAGATGCAGAGATAACATATTTTTTTAGAAGTTAGAGTAGATAAATAATTATTTATCTGTGAGTTAATATATTTTAAATACTGTTTAAAGTAGATATGTTTTGATATACTGTGTAAAGTAGATATATAATTATTTATCTGTGAGCTAATATAGTTTAAATACTGTTTAAAGTAGATATGTTTTGATATACTGTGTAAAGTAGATATATAATTATTTATCTGTGAGTTAATATATTTTAAATACTGTTTAAAGTAGATATGTTTTGATATACTGTGTAAAGTAGATATATAATTATTTATCTGTGAGCTAATATAGTTTAAATACTGTTTAAAGTAGATATGTTTTGATATACTGTGTAAAGTAGATATATAATTATTTATCTGTGAGCTAATATGTTTTAAATCCAAAAAGCTCATTTTAAGATTTTCCACCAGTTTTTTTTCCAAATAACTTCTTATTTTTACTTCCTTTCTTTTAACTCGTGGCGACTGCTTGCTTGCTTGCTTGCCGGCTTGCCGGGTGAAAAAACTTTGGATCGATTTTTAACCCTTTTACCGTGATCCAATCGAGCTGAAACTTGGCAAGTAGACTCATGGCGACGATCAAGAAGATCTATCAAATTTTCGTAATTTTTTTCTTAATAATTATAGTATAATTTCGGATTTTTAGAAATTTTATTGGTTTTTTCAAATTGGAATCATTAGAAAAGTTTGATTACTAGCAACGGCGGCCCGATAACGTATATATCCCAAATGGACATTATCATTTACCATGAATAGATTTATAATAATAAATAGGAAGAGATATAAAGTATGGTAAAACACTTAAACACGTATTATAATTAAAAATAAAAATTGCACACTTTGTATATATGTAAACAGTCCCTACTATAGTTTTGAGAGAAGCAGCCTCTCTCATCATCAGGTGAGCTTAATACAAATCTAAATACAATGTGCTGTCAAACTATACTCAAAGGGGGTAAGACCTTGAGTAAGACAACGTGCGTAATAGTGGTAAGGGATGAATGCTTAGAACAAGTAGAAGAAGATTTGTAAAATATGGGTGATAAGAATAAAAAAATTGAGACAAACGTCGAAGAATCATGACTGCAGAGAATAAAATGATTGACTTTATTTTTGTTACTTGTTGTTTTTTATTCTATTTTAATTTTTAAACTTTTAGTTATTTCGTATTCACGCTTACCAGATATAATTATAATAATGAAGAAAAATGGCTGCCTCAATTTTTTTTTTAAATCAACGAACTACGACGAAAACGGACATAATTGATGTCGCCTTAAACGACAAATTTTATTATTTATCCGATATGAGGTTTTAAGTCAGCTAATGTTTAAAATTATCTATTGAAATATTATTGTATAATTGGTGAGAACTTTGGTATACACATCTCTCAGTCTCGATGACATTAGATACTGTTGGTACTCTATCGGGATACATTTGTGATGTACCTGCTCGACTATGGGCTTAATTCATTCACACAATGCAGGCTCCCTCCCCCGGTATAAACTACCCGTGTGAATATATTGGATGCCTTATCTCATAAAGCGTTCTCTAGCCATTCCGACAAAACCATCGCCTATCACTCACTCCCGCTTTTAATTAATTTATTTATCGCCGTCGGCAGTTTCCGGCGCCGCTCGGCAGTTTCCGCCGACATCCCGCCGGGATCCGGCCCCGGCGCCTTATATAAAATGCGGCTTTCCCGGAGGGGCGTCAGTGTCCGTCCGGCCGGACCGTGGGGCGGACAGGGTGTATTAATTTTCGAGAGGCACGATGCAGACAAAATCGTTGACACGCGACGAACCTCTGGTATTTTGGGTACCGGGTGAACCAGAATGACGCTGGGAACAGTAAAAACGACGGAGTTGAAAGGTAGGATTAAACAAAAAAGGATTTTTTTTTGAATATCCATTTTGAAACGGGATATTCGAAATTGAAATAAGGTATGATAAAACGATGACTCGACACAATTAGTCCAATTACTTGAATTGTTTTTGAGATCAACAAATAAAAACGAAGATGGAGGCAGTAATGATTATACCGCGTGTCGGTACCCGCGTATACAATTTTTCACTGGGGAGTATTTCAATGACAGCAAATCTGAGAGCACTTAAAAGATTGAAATGCGTACGATATCCAAAACAATGCTTCATTTTACAAAAGGGAAATTCAGGGGGAAAATAATCAACCCAGGCACATCCCTACCTACCCGGGGTTTATTGTTCAAACATTCTTTAAAGTTTCTCAAAGCGTACGAGGAACGGGAAAAACGAGAAGAATTTATTTTTAAAACCTCCAAGGCATCGCATTGTTGTGCTGGGAGAATATATAATATTTAACTGGGGAATTAAAAGCGAGGTAAATAAATTATTTTGTCGGAAAATTTTCAAAAAACGGGCCTCACTTCACTCATTTGCGGCCTGCACTGCTCGACATGGAGGAATTGGTCAGCTGTTGTGTATCCTTCTTTTTTCACTAGAGATTTCTTTCTACAGCCTGCGCCTTATCGCAACACCCCGCCATTGTGGGCCTCTATTAGGGGTTGCATGAATAATGGAAAAAAATAGTTTACCCCAGAGATACAGAGAAGGAAAAACGATGAAATCAGGTCGGAGCCGTAGAAATGTTATCTATTGCGGAAATTTATCTATAGGATTGGAATACATAATACGATTCCACGATTAGGTACTCTTGCGAGGTATTTTCAACCCTTACAGTTGACGAGACCTAACGTGTCTGGTCCGCTGTACTCGCTGGCCTGCGATTAATCGTGCGAATCGGTTCCACCATGATCCGGGCCCAAGGGTGTCTGACAGTACCTGATTGACTGCGAGCTTGGGCCTTTAATTCGATTTCTTGGGTGGGACGTACTAGCGAAGTCTTTGTGCCGATCAAAGTAATATTTTAATTTAATTTTCTCAAATATTTACGCAAAATATATCGTTATCTACCACGCCAAGAAATATGACGCATTATATGTCTTCATCGTTTTTAATTATCTTGAATACTTTTAAAACTTAACTGCAGACAATGATGTATGGGAGATATTGATATTTATGATGACGATGATGGTGTGTGGGGGATATTGATATTTAAATAGAATTATATATATATTTTTAGACTGTAAATTAATTTCAATAGTGTAGATTGTTTAGCGTTCTTTTTTCAAAAAATATTTTACAAAGACTCGTTCGTATCATAGTAGTATTTTAAATTGAACCACCGAAAAGGCAGAATAAATGGTAAACGCATTATCGCATAGTTCCATAGCCTTTGCATACACGAGTGTGTAAGGTATGAAGAAAGAGAGGAAAGAACAGACAATTTTGAATGTTTTATCACGATAATTCAAAAATAGTGTACAGGCAATAATCGTATGGCTGGAAAGAGATTCGAAACTATTGGTAGGGTTGGACTACAAGCAATGAAAGATAAAGTATTAAACGAACTGTATTCATATTATTGATGAATTTGGCGTTTGTTGTAGAGAATATTATTCACGATGATCACATTTTACCAAGTAATAATGACTTATCGACAGGTGAGATAAGATTAAACTGACTACTTTCAAAAATAATTAATAATTAATTGATAAAGTACATTCAAAATGAGCCGGAGTTACTTAAATAAATTAACGGGTTCTCATAGGCTTAGACTTGCAGAAAGTGGTACAGAACAACGCTGGAGTCTAATTTGACATTTTGGCGAAATCACACATAAAGCGAATCTTGCAGCGATGGGCTATTTCAGTACGGATCGCAATAAAGTACCCACCGACATGTAAGAAGTGATCCATGACGATCAGAACAATGCAAATGACGTGAATCAGAATTTAAAGATACAAGTGGAAGATTTTCGAGTGACTAGTGTGAGATTCAGTGCGAATTCTGTGATCTCCGGTTTAATTTGTGTTCAGTGATTTTATTTCATTAATGAAACTTAAATTGATTTCAACCTCCCTCTTTTATATAGGGTGTCCCGTATCTCGACGTCAAGCGAAAACGAGTGATAATAGTTATCAGAAAAATATTAAAAAAAAAAAAACAGTCAGTTACAACTGGGCAAAGTATTGATTTTGTGTACTTGGTTTGGTAAAAAAGTAACATTTTCTTCCAAGCTGGAGCAGTTGGCTTTGAATTTTAGACAAAACTTTACAGAAGCATTATTCAGAATTACATAATAATAAAAAAAATGAAGAAAAATAAAGATTTGTAGCAACAGGAGTGAAAAGACCGTCACAAAGTGTAGATTTTTTTGATTTTTTTAAAATGCTTATAATTTTTAAAACACACGACTTAGATTTTTAAAAATATTTTTCTGATAACTATTATGACTTGGCCTATCACCTGATTTCGGTTTGACGTCGAGATACCCTGTATAACATCTCCCACCGCTACGAGACTATATTTTAAAGGGTAGAACTCATCATTTAGCGTTTCCTCGTTTATTAATATTTCCGAGCGGTAGAAAAATTCTCTAGTAGTTCATCCAAGCTTCAACTTATAATGAATATGTAATAATTATATCGTTGTGGTCAACGCTGCACAATAATCCTATTGTACCAAGGAATTACTCGCATACAGATGGTAGCCGACTCATAGTCTTCAGGAATGCCTTCCATGCGTGCGCGGGCTTGGAGCATATAATGGAAATACCGAGAATATCCTAAGAGCAAATGAAATATTTATATTTTATTAAATGAATTTTATTTCACGTGAAACGTCGAGAATTCAATTTTTCCCTTATCCAAGCATACAGGCAGGAATTGTAGCATTACTTTCGGATGATACCGTGATAGGAAATAAGATGGAATACTTACCAATATTTTTTATGTTCCATTTGAAATAAATGTACTTTTTCAGTTTTGGAGCTTCGCCGTTTTCGAACGATTCGATTTTATTTTTAAAACGAATCTCAAACGAATTTATTTATATATTAAAAATGATTTTATATTTAACCATTGCTGTAACGGTGTAAAAAAATATGCACATCGCCTAATTTTTAAGGTAGTTTTGTACTTTCTTGTATGTTCGCAATTTTTACGCATTTTTTAAAACAAATAGTCCATTGGACTGATTTGGGTTTCATATTTTCCAATAACATTTTTATTGTAACATTTCGGTATAGAATTAATTTATTTTATTAATTGTAAAATAATTTCTTCGCCATCTGCACCAAAGAATCAAACATTTTGAAAAAAAAATGCGCGCTGTAAACAACACACAGATGTCAAGAACGAATTTGTGCATTGTTAAATTCTAGTGTTATTTATTGTATCGAAGGTCCCCACGTAAATTACAGGACACTAGCAAGTTAGTCCTATTTTCATAGCACAGGCGCTTAGCTTAGTTTGAAAATAGTATGAATATTGATGCGACATGTATTCCGTGTTCGCATCTATTTAAAAAATAAAAAAACTAAGTCATCTACAAAAATTCAGTGAGAGCTGTTTAAAGTTTGGCTTTACACACAAAATGAGCGTATTTGTCATAACATCAGTTTTTTTCTCTGAAAAAAGGAGGAACATTTTTTTTCAATTTTTTTTTGCGTAGACGAGTATTTATCAGATATCTCGTGTCCTCTCCGGTTTGTTCGGTTATAGAATTTTGAGTAGCGTATGTATTCTGCGAGGAAGAATATATCCACCCGTCCAAAGGCATATCCATCGCGTCGGCACGTGACGTATTGTGTGAGTGCGCATGTAATACGTGAGATTTGTCAGCAGAGTTTCTATACATTGGTATAAAAAAGTCTAAAGATGACCGAGCTTATGTAGGGACCATCGATATATTATTATTCATTGTAGGTACTGTTTATTTTTGTACGAGTACATAGACATAGCTTTAACAAAAAGGTAATTAGATGATGTTTTCACAAGTTACTAAATTAAACCAAAATTTTTGATGAGTTTTATCAGCAGTTATTTGATATTTTTTGGTGATCATGTTGGCAAACGCACAGTTTTATTTCATTCTGAAATATTGATCATTAGTTAGAAAATTCATGTATTATTTACGAACGAATAAATCCAAGGACCTGTGATTTTTTCTCCAATTTTCAAAACGTCCGCCTCTTGCGCGACACCTCCAACACATGCAAATAACTTTGGAAATCTTCGTCAAAGTGATTGTGTCACCTAGAGTCAGTGTCCCGCGCGCCCGTCCCCGGCGCGTCGCCCGCCGCGGGCAGCACCCCACTCCGCCTGACATATGAAAATGACCCTTCAATACGTCACGGGGAATTACCCCTCGGATCGATGCCCCGGCGGCGAAAGGGTTATTTTCGGATCAAACATGTCGAAGTCTGTTTGGTATTTGGATAACATTATCTTCGAATCTCAATCCTCCGAATAATTTCCACTGATTCGACGCACTCGACCGCGGGATCCCGACGACAAATTGATGTGGGGACATGTACCGCCAGGAATCTTATTCAGCCGAATGAAGCTGTGCGTATGCATGCGTGAACAATGTATGTATGCACACGTGTTCAGAAATACCCCCACCCTCAAGGTTGTATTTTTTAAAATTTTTATTTTATTTATTAGAGACACTAACAGGATAATAGGTACATGATACTCTGATAATAAACATTATAGTGAAGACTGCCCATTATCCCAATTACAAGTGTCTTCGGCACGCTCTAGTAACATGTATTTTTGCAATTAATTATATTTTACATGTACATTATGTGTATTGTATATTTTGTGGTTGAGTGTAGTGCGATTAGTATTTAATGAATGATTGATTTAATGGATCTATAGGTTCATGTCATCGTTTGGAATATGGATGTTGTGTATGAGTGAGTTTTTGAACGAAGATAAGGTGTCTGCAAGAATATCAGCATCAATGTTAGGGTCAGCACAATACAAATTACATGTGCGACACAACCTTGTGATGGGAGAAAATTAAATCTTAAGAGGTTCACCTCGTTGACATTTTCAAAAAATCATTTTTCTTATAGCTTGAAGTTTTATGAATAATTTGAGTTATAAATGTTCTCAGGTTTTCACGGCAGTTCAGAATATTTTGTTGAATGTTAGTTTTATGGAATATTCTGCCATGTATATGTGACCTCTTTGGCCGATCCCATTGCAGGTTCCATCATCAGAGCTGATGCGATGAGTGTGACTTGACTTGATCTAATGGCAATCAGTGTACCGGGTCACTAATGGACCCCTTGCTCTTCCATCATGGTGTATCAGTAAAGGGGTTTCTTTACTTCAATTTAGAAAAATTGATGTGTGTGTGTTGAAGTGTGGGTTAAGTATTGCCTTGCAAAACATCAAAAACACAAACCACCTAACAGCAACCAGTAACTCGCATTCACATAATACTAGACAAGCATTACGAAACCTTGACGAAATACCAAAAACTAAGACAATATATGGACAGAAAAATTACTCATACATAGGGCCTAAAATATTTAACATATTTAAAACAGACTTCCCGGAAATCAGAATATACTCAATTAATAAAATAAAAGCTTTAGCAAACAACTGGCTTACCTCCAAAGGTAGAACAGCAACTGAAAATTTACTTACTGTAATTGCATAATAATGTCTACAAATAAAAATATATACCTATATAAATAAATAAATAAATTAAGGAAAATAAAAAATAATCTTAAACAAAACATTAACCCTTTTTACATTAAACAATTATTCTACACATATTTACACTTGGACTTATGACTCACTCAACTTTCACTAACATTACACTTGATACGTTGTAGATATATAATTACTACCTTATGAAAATAAATATCACTGACGAATTAAAAAAAAAATTATAATTGTGTTCTATAACGCCACTCTGGGACAGGCGCAGCCTAGTAGAGTGGCATAATCCACAAATTTAACAAAAAAAAAGTGTAATTTATCTTATATTTTATTGTTAAACTAGTATTAAGTACCTTTATTTGTAAACAAGGATTTTTTTGAAATAAATAAAAAAAAATAAAAAAAAATACCGTACCGAAGTCAGGGTGTGTCCAAGTTTGTGTTAGGCTAAGTACTGGATTGTAGTACCGTGTCGAAAGCAGGGTGTGTACGTCTTGTGTTGTCAAGAATTTTTGTAGTGTTATGTCGCTGTTGTATCTACTGTCGGAAGTCGGACTGTGCGGAGTCGTCGATTTAATTGATCCCGCAGTGCCGGATACCGCGAGGTTTTTGATTTAAGATCGTCATCCCTATTGATATTTACCGGGTGCTTATATATTTCGATTACCTCTTTGACCAGGCGCGTATGGTGACTCTTGGGCTTTCCTAAGATTTTCGGCTCAAATGAAAAAGAGTTTTCTGAGCCGCAACATCGCAGACATATGATGCGACGACTCAAAAAACGCCTACCTACTTTCATATTTTATTGATTTTTGGCCTAAAACGGTTCCGTTTTCAAAAGTTTTGAAACTATACAATTTTGACAGCCGCATTGAATGTCAAATGAATGAATGTGTTTTTTTTTAGAAAACGAATAGGTATCTATCTATCTGACTATAATTTCTCGAATATCACTTTCAATAACCAGTTCTAATTTTCAATTCATTGACCAATCATTCGTCAGCTTTTCATGGTACTCGATTCGAGATGGTCGATAATACATTATTTTTATTACTGGAACACTAATTTCAAGTTATTAAATTTTTGACAGTTTAATGGATACGCGAGCATTTCGTGGTCTCGCATACCCGTTGCATGTTGCTTCCGCTACAAATCCGCACGCATTTCCGCTACGTTTTAATATGTTTGTCTCTTCATTTTTAAAATTTTAAATATTAATCGAAACCTGTGCCTTTCACTCCAATGTTATCATTAATATCAATAAAATTTCACTGTTATTAATAAATATATATTTCGTTGTATTGAATCAATACTTGTATTCGATTTAATTTTGTATTATTTATATTAAATCTTATATAATTTACGGCGAATTAACATAATTAAGCTTTCTTATTCGTCATTAGTTTATATCTACCTTTACTCCTCTATATACGAGGCTTTATTTTGAATTTATCTTTTCATTGTATCACTGTATCTAAAAAAAATAAAATCTTGAAGACCCTAGAAATAGAAAGCTGCAGTGGAAGATCTGGCTTAACCAGGTTAACCAGATACTAGAAGATGGTCCTGTTAGGAGCCTCAACAAACGACGAGCTTTTATACGACGATGTATGAATGTGGATGAGGCTTGAGTTGTGTGGCGCTTCATCTTATCTTCCTACTCTTGCAATGAGATAGAGTGGTGGTAAGTTAGTTAGAAAGACTTTATATCGGAGGATGCTTTAGGAAAACCACAAATTTTCATTGCATTGAAATTTTTCAAAAGTTGCATCATTACATCTTCTACAAAATCGAACAAACACAAAATAATTCGAATATTCCGAAGTATTACGTAACAGCAATAGCAATTATGTATTCTTTCCCCAAAGTACGGAACTGACGCGTTCTAGATTTTTACTTTTAGTTCTCTGAGAATCCAATCAATTGCATTTTTACGAGCGCTCATAATTTCCCCCTGAATCTCGGTAAACGTTCGCGTTTTGAGCCATTTCACGAAGTTTAACGATATTAAACCTCTTCGAGGAGAAGTAGAAAATAAAACTGAATTAAATGCAAAATCATATTAAATTTTGCTATGTTCTTTTAGTCTTTTTCTAATAGGTACTTAAAAATATTAAGTCTAGTGCAGATCTTCACAACCTTTTTATTAAATTACAGATTCACGGCGCACTGAAGAATACTTATTTACCAATCACTTTTTTCTAACTTTTAAATGAACGCATTTACTCTCCTCTAAAAATACCAAATGCAATTCTTTACAACGAAATTTTTTCATAAAAGCGTGAAACGTGGGGAATTTTTAAAGTACATATTTGCAAATTATAACGATTGGTTGTAACTCAACGCTCAGTTGAATATGTGAAATAAAATGTATGAATGTGTGAAAAATCTGACTGGCATTTCAAAACAATTAGAATTATTTATTTCTTCTTTCATTTTGCTGGACAGCGTTGTAACAGAATAGACCTTCGTATCCGAGACAAAATAAGAAAATTCCTATCAGATTTTATTCTCCTATCCCATCCTATCCTATCAGATATTAGACTACTAGTTACTAACTAGCTGTGCTCGCGCGGCTTCGCACGAGTAGATTTTTAGTAATTTGTGTATACACCTTAACATGTAGATATATGTCGCTGCGGACTTTTTTAAAGAAATTGTTGAGTTCTACAATTTTTCTGTAGAAAGTATTTAAATATCTCTTACCGTTAAGACAGCGTTCGTAAAAAACGCATCGCTCGACCATTTTTCGTCGACTTTAGTTGTAAAATAGGTCACCACGAAAAGACCTTTCATTTTAACGGTATAATACATAGCCTATGTCCACCCTAAAAACCTATTCTAAATATTGGTGAAAGAAGATTACCTCCTACATCCAAACTTACAAACTTTGTCTTTTTATATATTAGTATAGATTAAATTTTCTACCGTATTGACGTTACTTCCAAAATCACAACCATAAATTCCACTATAATATACAAATCAAACAAAAATGATGCAATTGTTTAAAAAATGCAATAATACGCTAATTAATTTTCATTAAATTAATTAATTAATTAGTGCTGTTAATTTACGTCGTTAAAAATACGATGTATAACAGATAACTAATAATATATTATTGTAACATTCTAAGCTACTTATTTCATTAATTAAATTTTTTAATTTGAAATATGTTGAATTAATTACAAATGAATAATTCAATTAATTTATGTGCTTTGTAAATTTTAACCCTTAGATGCCCATACGGGTAATTTATTTTAGTAGAAATATTTCAATATATGCCCTGTGATTATCAAAGACAGCTCGTGTGACATTTATCCGCGTGGAAAAAATGCTTTGCAGTCAAGATCTCAACCTTTAATTACGAATGCGAATGGTCAGATGGTACTCGATATTATTTTATGGAATGGAAGCATGGAAACTTACCGAAGGATTGGTAAGGAGACTTTAGAGATTTATATCTACAGATAAATCCTAAAAGTACGCTGGATGGACAGAGTTACGAATGAAGATGTTATGGTTTGGACGAGTATAGAATAACACAGAGAAAGATTGCCGTCGTGGTCGAAATTCGGGGCCTCGGAGGAAGAAGAACATGGCTAGAAAAACTTAGACAGTGGTTTAGCTAGTCTAAAGTAGAGTTATTTAGGGCCTCAGTAAATACAGTGATGATAGTTGAACGGATAGTGCACAAAAGAAGAAGAAGGAAATATCAAAATAATAAAGCGCGTTGGGTAAAAATATCAATTTAATTTTTAATGAAATTTAAAAAAATATTATTATTAAGTTCTGAAGGTAAAGTGTTATTTTAAATGTGACAACTGTTTCGGCTTGCAAGGCCATTATCAACTTAAATCTTATAAATAAGTCGATTGTACGTGGCATATCCACTGTTTGATAAAGGCCTTACAAGCCAAAACAGTTTTCATATTTAAAACAACACTCAACCTGAAGAACTTAATAATTAAAACTTTTAAATTTCATTAAAAATTAACATGGAGTTCCACAAACTAAACACAAAAATCAATTTAATAATTATAATTTATAGAAATTAACTTTGTTTACACCACCTTTTTAATTGAAAAAAAAATCAACATGTTTCAAAGCCAGTGGCTTCTTCATCAGGATAACAAATGTATAATAACAAAATTACATTTAAAAAATCGAAGTATAGATAATCAAAATATTAAAAATTTATATATGGAAAATGAATAATAATAAAGTACCTACTTAACATGAAAATAAATGTAAAAGATAACTTTGATTTTTTAAATTTAATTTTGTTATTATACATTTGTTATCCTGGTAAAGAAGCTTTGAAACATGTTGAATTTTTTTCAATAAAAAAGGTGGCGTAAACAAAGTTAATTTTTAAAAATTATAATTATAATGTCACCACAAAATAATTTTGCTGTGTTTGAAGAAGAAGTTAAAAAATTTAATAATTGTTGTATGTGTATTTATAGTACCTACTCACTTTGGTTTCTATCAAATTTTATATTTATTAACCTTAATTACCAGCATACTGATTCTCAGTGAGATAGTATCGTACCACTTACAGTTATGGCAACAACTAAATAAATTTTTGGCTTTTGCACTGCAAGCGCTGACTTGGCGCTGAGAAATTCGCTGACCATTCTTCTGCATACTCGATAATACCCGTTGATAAATTAGCCAAAAGATGCCACAATTTCGAGTGACCCCCACAGCGTTTCTTCTGCCCAATGAATGATAGGCTGAATAGTGTTAAAAAGCGTACTAAAGACATCTGGACATCATTGTGGAGTGATACAAGTGATCACAAGGGAAAGCGTTTAAAATTATACAGACTAATATTCCTAGCAAACCCTGGTTTAGTAATAAATAGCTTTCCAAAAGAACTATCTTCATAATATCTAGAATGAGAATTGGCTATTGTCTAGTAGCTGCTCATTTCTTCAGAACTGAACATAGCGGAAAGTCCAATCTGCGAGTGTGGTTCGGAGGAGGAGACTCTTGATCACATGTTTTTTGCCTGCCCATTGCGGAACTCTAATACCTTTTACAATGAGCTCATCGAGGCTAAATTTCAACTCCCAACCAATATTTGTCATCTTCTTGCTATAAACTCGCCTAATCTGATAGTGATAATATCAAAATTCTTGTTAGTAAATGACATAAATATATAATTAATCATAGTTTTTCTTAGCAGCACCTCATATATCACTTGTAAAATGGCACAAATCGCTCTTTAAGGGCGGATTGCCTAATTTTAAGAAGAAGAAGAAGAAGATAATACCCGTTATTCAGATAAACGAGCGCTATCTATCTAGTTAGCTGTGAGCATTAGAGTTAACATTAGTAGAAGAAGAAAAAATTTAAAATATCCGATGGGTAAATAAATAGTCGTCAGTTCTGTGAGGGTTAAATAGCCGATAAGACCTATCGTTTAGGAAGCGATAGTGGTGGCTGTATCGCGCCGTAGAAGGGCGCTCACGAGTAATCTCACACATATACGGACATACGCAGGAGATAAGATAAGGCCCAGTGCAATGGAGGTACATGTTATAGCCATGTTTTAAAGCCGTATCAGAGGCGGGGCTCTACCAAACGACACCGTTATTTCTTATTTATTTTTTAATCATTTTTCAAATGCGTCTATTTACGAGGGAGAATGGTGGTTTTATTTAATATTTTAATGCGAAGCAGGGGGGTATAAATGCAAAGGCAGCAATATCTAAAAAATTAAAAAAATGTCTTGAATGCAGGTACCGAGGAATACTAAAATCTATATTTTATGTATATGGCCATCCCTTTCGAAATCACGTTTCTTATAAATTATGGGCTATGTTTCCTATAAAATCTCGAATTCAGTACGTTATTAAGAGTAATCCTCGATGACTGCATTAATTTTTTTTGGATATTGCTGTATTTACTTTTATATTTATTTACAAGAAACAAGTTTTACCCCAGAATCACATTGCTGTCAATTATTCTGAAGACAATACATTTTCGGACAAGCTAAATTTTTATTTTTTAGTACGGATAACAGGACACAATATATTTATTACATGAATATACCCACCTACCTTTTAAAGTTATCTTTTCTGGTTGATTAAATCAATGACAAAATTATATACATTCATTGTTATTCTTAAATATATTGTCATATGGGAGGAAACGAAATTACAGATTTATTAATTATTTAAAAACTTCACAAAACACTGAACTTGAATTAAATTTAAGCACTATTCTTTAATTCACTCGTTTGTGAAACACTTTATTATCTATATATAGAATATTCTGTTCAATTCTCGCATATAAGAACTTCGCCCGATATCTATCGCTTAGATTAATCTGCACATTGGTAACGCTGTGGTCGCTACAGATTTATCGCTTGTGAAGTCGCGTCGGTTAAACGTCAAAACAATCATCCAATCCAGGCCATCCATCCTTTAATACGAAACACTTTGTTTTTTTGAACCTTCGAGACTATTCTATACATTACTAGTATTTGCGAGAATGTCCCTGTCGCATTCAGATTGTTTCAGACGTTTGCCGAGTATTGTAGGGTGTTCCAGAATGTTAGAGAAAGATCGAGAGACTTCGATCGTATTGTTGTTGAAGTTATATGTATGGGAAACGTGTAATTAATTTTTCGCAATTCAAGGGCAACCATCGGCACTAAATAGCAGTTATATTTTAGTTACCAATCATCAGACGCAAATCCCATATAACTGTAGCAAAAATAACTGGTTAAAATAACGGTTTGACCATCACAAAAAAATTGTTAAAAATTGAAAATAATAATTTTCACACGTATTCCAATATACATATATGTTAAATAATTTGAAAGAATATCATATACCTATATCTACATTTAACATTCCAATTTAAAAATATGGAGATATCATTACCAGCTGCAAAATTAGTTTATACTTTGTCATGGAAAATACTATTGATGTATCTATAGGTCGACCACAATCAAAAGACCATTCCTAGTTTTGTCCTGTAAGAAGAAAGCGGAGGGAAAGTTGCCTGGAAAGCCCGTATTACAAGCCTTAATATGATATTCCAAATAAATATATATTTTTTAGTTTAAAAAAGGTTACATACTTACTAGAAAAACTTATTTTGTGTTTATTTTTTGCATCGTAACAACACATACATTTTTGGCGCACATTCTTTTGAATGCAGTCTAGCTATAGAATAGTCCCTTTAAATATTTAAAAGGATACCGATTTAGAACATGTTACAATTTAATTTTTTTTTGATAATATGTGGATGTTCTTGCGGCGGAATCAGTGAACGTTACATTGTCTAGAAGACTTCTATACATATTTTCCATATAAACAGTTTCCTTTTTGCGAGACTTCTATAATTTATCTTAAATTAAAAAAAATATTTGGCGATTCAAAAGCGTCATGATTTCAGAAGAAAACTATCTCGAAATCATGTATTGTATCAAACATAATAATTTCCATCTGTCCATCCATCCTTCCGTCCGTTGATCTGTCTATCTGTCCCCGTAACTTCGTGTAACGTCCGTAATTTCGTTCGAATTCACGGCCAAGAAAATCAAATTAAACGGCCGGAAATGGGGCTTGAACCCTGGGCCAGCAAACCCGAAGGCGGCAACGATAGCGATGTTGCAATCGCCGAGCCCGCATTACCCGTCAAAAATACAGTACATATAGGACTTAACAATGACGCAAACCACTTATCGAAGCGTTTAAAATAATACATTGAACTGCCGGTAGGCGAAATATATAAAAAATGTTCAAATATGTTGAAAGTCGTTATGACCATTTCATGGGTGTCGGCAATAAATAAGTGAATACTTATTCCTTAGGAACCGGCATGTAAAAGTACTATCATTTTTGACGGGTTACAGCTGCAATCTATAGATAATAAATCGTGTAATGTATATATAGTAAGGCATGTATAGTTATTCGATTAATTTTTCATGTTTCGGATTCTGGAGACGTTTCCTCGGTCACTGCACCCTAAAATAGGGTGAAGCCACGTATTCACTAGGGGACAAATTGTCCCTTAATAGAGTCTACGTGACGCTGCAAAGTCGCGCACAGTTCCGCAACGTCGCGCGCAACATAGCGTGGCATTCGTACGTGCTGTGGCAACGTTGCCTTGCGCACGGTACCCGAGCGAGCGCACGGGGACATCGTCGTACCACGTGGTATGTTGACAAGCTGAGATGCATGCTCTACAGTTACATATGCTATATGATGTGATATAAAACAGCGTTCCGTAATATTGTGTCTTGCTTGGCTATGGAAGACCCGACCATTTGTAATAAATTTTCAAAATCAGTTGTTGTCATTCGAATGAAATTGACAAACGATCTGTCAAAAATTCGAAGATCGCATAGAATATCCATCCTCCTTTTCCTTTGCAGTAAATACTTTCGCACCCGCCACCTTTTTCTGCTCAAACGCTTCGATAAACTCGTTAGAATAAATAGATACGCAGCATTAATCATCATTTTGGGCGACATTTCCGCGACAAGTGATATGTGAGTCCCGGTGTGTACACATCAAATGACCGCGTCATTGTCTCCGAAACATGAGCGTAGATGTTGATGCGACATGTTGCGCTATTTGTCCCCTGGTGAATACATGGCTTTATTCTGATCATATCTTCTACTCTAGGCAGGATTTTCCTGATTGGGTTACGGCCACCGCTACGCACCGTCGGTACATTTTGCTTAACTTAAAAAATACGCATGTCATTGAAAATAAATTCTCGTTTAAAGAGCTGGTGTGTTTTCGCAGGCAGCGACAATGTATCGTCTGCGAGTGTGTGTTTACATTATTGCCAGATAGGGCAAATATTGATATTTTATTATTCTTTTAATGGTCCCGAAACTGATAACACGTATCGCGGGTTCTTTATGGGACCATTCGGCGCACGACGACCCGAGTACTGCAACGACTCCCAAACATGAAATCATTTTATTTTATAAATACTTTGTCAACATGTTACAAAGCAACGATTTGCTAAAATTGATAAACATTTTTAAATAAAATGCATACTTTGATTTCGCTTATAACCTTAACTGTTGAAATTTATTTATTTGTAAATAATATTATGTATTCAAAAATTAAATGAAGAAGACACCCTGAAGTTTCTGCTACAAGCTATGGGACTATCTTTAATCAACCAGTTTTGGAAACTAAGCATTTCCTTCAGGGTGATATTAAATTGAATCTGGATGTAATCTATCTTTAATGAATACACCTTTTAGTTGCAATTAAAAAATACATATCTTACATTTTAAAATATTGCAAAGAATCATTTTAAAACATAAATAGAAAAAATAATTAAAAAAAAAAATACAATTACTATCAGGAAAAAATGTATGTCCACCAAAAAAGTCGTTTAAATATATCTTTTAAGTTTGGCGTTCATCTGAAACGCATTCTACTCACGGTATCTCACTATAATTTTTAATTTTTTCTTTTTCTATGTATCTTTCTAAATGATTAAATTCATTGTTTTTTTATTTTCAGAAAACTATGTTCTAATTGTTATTAATTTTTTAGTTTATTTTTAAATGACGTAAGGTCATGATTTTTTAAAAATTTTTAGGGTAATGAATTGATTGCTTTAATTCCTACAATTTAGAAATGATCTTGCAGATCTGGAAGTAATAGAATCCACTATATATTTTTCTTAAATAATAAGTATTGATAGGTTTTTAAAAATTTCCATAACAACAATTTTCACACAAAATTCTCGTAATAATCGATTTGTAGGGTAGGTCCTGTTTTTTAAAATAATTAAATTATGCTTTTTGCGCTGTTAATGTTTAATGAAGTTATATATGATCCTCCCCACCCAATAATACAAGATGTACTTGTTTTTTGCGTATATCTAATTATTAATTTGTTTAAAAATGTGTTTATTAAAATATTGTTTTCAGTATGTCTCACATTTTTCTATGTTTCTTCGTCTTCTTTTCATCTCGGCGATTCTTCTGGTAAATATTCTTTTTTGCATAGGATAATTTGTATTTTCGCTAATAGATTATTTGCTCAGTCGTTAAACGATAGAAAATAGCGTATATTATACACAATTTCGATAGATGGAAATGCGTTCCGGTGACATTAACCAATAAGTTGACATGAGCTGGAGACATTTATTCTAGCTCTGATGTAAGACACCCATTCAGTGGATAATTGCATTGCTATGTTTAACGACTTTATCTGAATACCCTTGTTATAAACCTTTCCCTCCGTTCTTCTACTCACACACACCATCTTAATAGATTAAAGTAAGATAAAAACAGATTAAACTAGGTATATAGTATTTAGGTGTATCTACACTGCTATATTTTATATGGATTTTTTTAAACTATGTAAAAATACAATATACTATGACGGGATTGTAGCTGTGGGAGGAAAATGAAACGCTGGAAATTAATTAAAATTTTATTCATTAAATTAATTCACTGAACACGAATTTAATCGGGGCGCCGTTCTTTAATTCACATTAAATTTTGTAATTATCACAATCGCTGCACTTTTGTCTATCGCCAGATCGTTCCGCTCAGTTTCGCACGTAAGTACCCACTTTGAGCTTGTCTTATTTCGCGCTTTTTATCGCTTTTGTACATCAATTTTGGTTTGCGATAAATGAGGATTTTCGACAGATGTCTCCACATTTCTAGTGATTATGGTTTCTTGCAGAATAGTGCGATTGATTTTATATTCAAGGAGACTGTTGAATAGTTTTCGATAGTGTGAAGTAACCATTATTTTTAGACTCTCATGACAATACTTTGAGTTTAAAACTAGAATTTTTAATTTTTTAATTTAGTAATTTAGTAATTTTCTGATAATACAATATTTTGATACTATATTTTTTGATCGATAGATACCAATAATTTTCAATTATATCAACGGCCCCTACGTTTAGGTACTATTAAATCTGCGAAAAATTAATTTTCGTTTCATTATATTTCACTATTTAATTTTCTCTACTCTATGACTGATTGATGCTTGAAAAAACGCCTACAAAAAATTTAATGCAATGATAAATAATGAGCATTTTATTAAAATTGCTGATATGAAAATGCAAGGCATTGTCGTAAATTGCTATTCAGCTCTATAAACAAAAAAAAAACACAAAAATATTCGGGATCCCGATCCGTAGGGATCCCGCGGGATCGGAAATTCTAATCTCGAGGGATCCGAAAGGGTAATCCCGACTCGGGGTTGCATTTATTTATTATTTATTCGTATTTATATTTATTCGATCCAACTGAATCGTTGTTCGTTAAACGACCAGCAACGCAAACAAACGATTTTTCGTTATTTTTCCGCTATTAATATTCTGCTGATAAAAGTGTACAAAGATACGCAAACCATTCCGCTATCAACAACACGACTGCGAGTTTCCTACAAGCTTTGCAAAACATCACGAAAAATACATTACTGCAGCTTCAGACATTGTTTCGCCGATTTTATGTTCGCGTGAAACAATACTAAAATCTCGCTGCTTCCGCTTCCGCCGTCGCGTATTAATTTTCTTGCATTTTATAAGCGGAAACACATGATGCATTCAAAGAACACTCGCCATGCTGCTGTGTGCTTCGTACAGACGCTGCCGCATATCACCTACAAAAAATCTCAAAATGAAAGAACAGAGGTTCGGAAGACGTCAGGTTTTGAGGTCTTATAATCATGTTCAAGGTATAACAGAGTTTGCTTACAATACTATCATGGAATCGAGTCTGAGTAAAGCAAACGAAACGCTAAAAATTAATTATCGATTTATTAATTTAATTAAATTCACTTTAAATTTCGTAATTCGTACTAATTATCACTCCCGAATAACTTGTCTCTCGTATTCTGATACACGTTACTTAAATCACACAGGTTCGCACTAGAAAGCTTCTCGCTTGCCGGTAGGTACTCTCTTGATTTACTGTCGCTGGAACATACATTCGTCAAATGCATCATGCACAAAACAACTGTCTAATGGCGTATCGTGGTGTCCCCCGTATTTTACACCTGATCCGTGTGTCGACGTTTTGAGAATTCGGTGGACCATTCGAGAGATAGTGCGTTAGTCTGTCTGATTCTACGAATAGTACCCACTGCATACTCAGGATTGTTATAAGAGCAAAAGATTCCTTATCGGTCCTACTTAATCGTCTTCAGAGTTGATTCTACGATCTGGTGATAATACTCCATGTCGTGTCCTAATTTCAATAGATAATGCCATGCTTACACACCCCCTCAAGCTTCGTTTTGTTCTTCGTGTTTAAGACATGACGCCGTCGAGTAGTTATAGTCTAATCAATTCCACATTCTTGTAGACTGTTCGAAAGACTTCGATTATGTGTAACGACCGCTGTTTTAGACTGTCGTAACATTATTTTTAAATTAATGTTAAGAGGTAACGTAATACATGTATTTCACCCAATTTGATGACCAACCTTATAATTTGTCCGAAAATAAATGAAATTCTCCGTTTAAGGCGATGAGTTTCCCTATTTATGTACTCATAAACAAGGAGAAAAATTCACTAGATCCACCGAAAATTTCCCTGGCGCGTAAAGGTATTTTTCACAATTTAATTGAAATAATTACTATCGTATCTTATCTGATTATATTAATTGAGAAAGATAAACATTATTTACATAGACGCCTTGAGAGTCCCAATTTAGACTTTAAAATATAGTCTAAAGTCGTGGTGAATAATTTTGGTGAGATTGTATCACCTTAGCGGACGCCATTTCAAACCTAAATTGTGGCGACATATCATGCACCGGACAGAGGCGGTCGTATTCATTTTACACCGCTGCATGTTTAGCGTAAATATTCGTTTTAAAATTTCCTAAAATTGAATATTGCTGCGGTAACCGTATGCGGGGTATGAAAACAAAGGCAACAATATCCAAAAAGTTTTTGTGAATGCAGTCACCGAGGATCACAAATTTAAATTGTACTTACTGAATTCTAAAATTTGTGCATTTATCCCTTCCAAAAGCAGATTAGCAAATTAGTGATGGTTATTTAACCGGTGACACACTATTCGTTTTTTGAGATTTGTGTCTGTTTGCATCAATGATTGGCAACCAATTTTTCAAAAAAAAAGAAAAAAATTCTATCCAGACAGAGAGGGAGAGAGACAGAGAGGGAGAGAGACAGAGAGGGAGAGAGACAGAGAGGGAGAGAGACAGAGAGGGAGAGAGACAGAGAGGGAGAGAGACAGAGAGGGAGAGAGACAGAGAGGGAGAGAGACAGAGAGAAAGAGAGAGAGAGAGAGAGAGAGAGAGAGAGAGAGAGAGAGAGAGAGAGAGAGAGAGAGAGAGAGAGAGAGAGAGAGAGAGAGAGAGACAGAGAGAGAGAGAGATAGAGAGGGAGAGAGACAGAGAGGGAGAGAGAGAGAGAGAGAGAGAGAGAGAGAGAGAGAGAGAGAGAGAGAGAGAGAGAGAGAGAGAGAGAGAGAGAGAGAGACTAAGATTATGTAAGTCTGAGTTTTAAAAAAATGCTAATAACTGCTACACTAGGTAAAACCTGTTCTGTGGCAGTCATTCTCATTTGGTAGTTATGTAATGGTAACAAATAACAATAGTAAAGAAGTAATATATGCAATCAGAAGAATACATTGATCTAAAAGAAAATAAAATATACACATGGAATTAAGATAAAAATTTAAGTATATACAAAAGTAAATACAAAAGATAAGATCCAAAAAAATTAAGGAGATACAAAAATAAATACTATATTAAAATATACTTGAAATTATATAAAGCAGATTTTGCCTACTTAGAGGTCAAGGGCGAATGAGTTCTTCAGCATACCTTCTACCCGACATTTAAAAAATAATAGTGATACGGTGTTTAAAAGATTTGTGTATTGTAATTTGTTTAGTTTACTTTAGTTACTGTAATGATACTTCAAATTTTTGCAAAAAATAAGTCAGAAATATTGAAAAAAAATGCAAACTTTGATATTGCACATCTCCATAACTAGCTTTGGTACACCCTGTATATCCATTTAATCTATTAACGTAGAAACGGAAGTTTAACCACGTGGGTTATTCTTTAAATAACACAGGGGTAACGGAGTCACTGATTCGCGCATTTTCGGCCACATTTTGCGCTAAATGAAAGCCATTTATTCCGCAGCCGAGGCTTTTAAAAATGTAAAAAAATAATTTGGGCGTTACTAGCAAAAATTGTCCGGGCACGCCGGGCACGCCGCTGTGCCGTTCCGGGCGTGACACGAAGCGCCGCGCCAGCCGGCCGGATTAATAATGTACCCGGCAATCGCGTTCTCTAAATGTCAATTTTCAAGTTTCGAATCAAATATTCAGCGGCGCGCCGACTATGGCCCGAAAGGGGGGCTTTTGTGCCGAAATCCGCCCGGGGGCGTACGCCAAGATTTTATCCTTTGTGTTGTGTATAATCTAATCTAACTTCGCAGTGTATAATCGCTGCCGGAATATAATTATTACGCGACCTTAGAGGAGTTGCTAAACTGTAAATAAGATCGTTGTAAATATCGCCAATGATGATATGCTAAATTTAAACTGTTTGTGGGTGAAGTTGCTCTTTGTAAATTTGCGCAATCGACTTTTTTTGCCACGTGAATTTAATATTGATAACCAACCGGTTTCGGAAAATCCTTTTCATGAAACAGAAAAATTAAAATTATACCTAATCACTTGCTTGACCTGGTCCGAAATAGCGAACTCTCAGGGAAATCCATCAAAACAATCATTTATTTATTTATTTATTAATCAATGCCCCAGTGGACTTACACAGTGCAAAAAAGTTTCAAGGATTTTTATATACCCATCTAACATAAAACACGTTTTAAAGTAAATATAAAAAATAAAAAATATTTAAGAGAAATGAACAATATATATAAACAATGATTAGTACAAAAGCAATCAGTAATTATAAGAAACGTTTAACAAATTAATAATCACTTCTTCTTCAAATGTAGCAAATTTATTTTGTGGTAACATAATTATAATTAATATAAATTAACTTTGTTTAAACCACTTATTTATTGAAAAAAATCAACATGTTTCAAAGCCAATGGCTAATGAAGAAGCCATTGGCTTTGAAACATGTTGATTTTTTTCAATAAATAAGTGGTTTAAACAAAGTTAATTTATATTAATTAATAATCAAGTGAAATAAAGATAAGTAAACCAATATACCAGATAAATAAGATAAAACTAAAAAAAAATTAGATAAAAAATTAAGACATATTTAAAAGGAAAATGAACAATGGTTTGGACACTTAAAAATAAATAACAATATATTATTCACGTAGAACAAAAAATAAAAAAAAATTTAGTCCATTAAACTGTACTTAATTCTACTGGCATATTCTAAGTAATTCTTTAATTCGGGTATGCTCCTACAACGAAATATGTCTACGAATTTCAAGAATCTGTTTCCATAGCGATGCATGCCTGTTAGCGGTGAATTTAATGCATAGTTATTCCTGTGGGTCCCTTCAAAGAACACCTCACGATATCTCGTTTGTCTTGGTATATTATTCATGACCAAAAATGTATGTCAATTTATATTTATTGTGTATTTAAATGAATTTAAAAAATACTATTCACGATAAAAAAAAACGAAAAAAAATGTTAATATTGTCTGCTTATATATCTATGACAAACAATTATTATATTTGTACACTTCCATGGAAAAAAAGAATTACGAGAAATTTGGCCTTTCTTTCCGGGGAAATCTTCATCAACATACCTATTATTAAAAAGCGAGGGGCTAAACACAAAGTTATTATTAAAACGTCAAAATTTTAAAGTAGGAATCAAAGATATAAAAGAATTGAGTTTTTCAAAAGTTCGATTGGTTTTATGGAAAATTATCACACACTTAGATAAAAATTGTGATCATCTCCTTTACTTAAAAAAAATGTTCGTCTTAAACTAAGTCGTTAATTTAAAATCGTAAAAAATAAACGTATGGAGATAACTAAAAATCTTAAATAATTGATTTAAATGTCCCAGAGAGTGTCTATGCTGTCTATGCTGTCGTATATTAATTTAAATTAAATACGTAAACTGTAGCTTATATGTGTATCTAGAAATTTGTGTAAAAATTCATGAATTCGTAGAAGTAGATCAGACAGCCTGTCCGAATATAGATTCGCGGAATTGGAGATTATCTTAAAATCCAAAGAATTTCACCTAAAATTTTTAAATGGTTTTATGGAAACATTTAGCATGGATTTTTTTGGTAACTTTTCTTTTTCTTATAAATTAAATAGCTTGATGTAATACGACTAAGTACTGTGTGTTAAAATTTACTAAGTACTAAAGTTCTCGTGAAAACTAAGGTAGAGTTGTAAATGAATTCAAACTAAAGTCACGCTTTTAAAGGCCCTAAAAAATGAAAAACCTCACTTAGTAGAAAACATTTAACTGAAAAAATTACTGGAAAACATGAAAAATTTACTGGAAAATACATAAAACTATGATGGATTGTAATATTTAAATTATAAAAATGGTGTAAAATTTTAATACGAAATAATAAAACTATTAAGGAGTTAAAACACAGTAATCAGGGCGCTCTAAAATATTTCCAACCGAGTATGAAATTATCAATTTAATGCTAACAGTATGAGAAAGGAAGTTTCAGACGAACTTCATTGTTAATTCAACGCCTACACAGGATGAAGGCTTTCTTCCGCTCACGACTTTTGACAATGCATTTTCTCAAGCAGAATACTCTACTCTTCCAGTGGAAGAGTCATCCTTCATTCTTTCACATTTCTGTACCATCGTCTCTGATTGGCTCTGACAAGAAATCTTTCCTTGTACAACATTGCTTGTAATTTAACGTAATGCACTTGCGACTTTATAAAATCCATATCGTACAAATTTTCAAGCCAAAATGTTTTGAAAAATTAATGCTTTGAACAGATGTAGAGAATTAAAAAATTTGGAGTAATCAACAAGAAAAATACGGAATAAAAAAAAATAAAAAAAACAGTATTAGAATTTTTTTTATTACCACCGGGATACGAATCGAGAATCTTTTCCAATCCAGGGAACTGCGATTATTATTAATTTCGCTTTGTCAACCTTAGAGATCATGAAACATTTGAGACACAGTATCAACTTAATATTTTGAAAGGTATCCTAAAAAACCTTTGAGCATTATATACTAAGTAACGTCAGAAAAATAATATTTTTTAAGATAGATATATAACTTTTTTTAGATATATATATATGGAATATATGGAATTTCTTTAATATAACCACAGACCACCAAAATACGTTTGAGTCGTTTAAATAAATATCTAAGACCATATAAATTTTAAAACCATAATGAAAATGTCAAACTAATTATTCTAAAAAAGTAAAATGTCTTAGAAAATAGGTCGTGCTTTATGACAAGAAGACGATTTTACTTAAGAGAGTCGGTTTGGAACAAAATTATAAAAATTAAAAAAATAAAATATATAGTAAAACTAGTTTTTGTTTCTTAGCGGTTTAAATTGGACGAAAATAAATATTTTTAACTGCGGTATAAATATATCTTTAACACACGCGAGGAGAGACGTTCTTCTACTATGATCCAACCCCCGCTGCTAAAAAATAATTTTAGTTAATGTCAGTAAATTATTATGCTCTGTGAACATAACTAAAGTTTTTTTCAAAAATAACTATATATAATTTATTTAACGAATAAAATTGGTTAGTTAAATGGCTAATAAGTTGTACTGAATTGTAGAAAATATTTTCTAAGTTTCTTCGAAAATGTTGTTATCAGTTACAGTAATTTCTTAGATATTGGTTATTTATTTCATTCGTTTACTCTCCCCTAACGTCTGTATCTTTCCATAAGAAGTATGCTGATCTGATTGAATAAATCATGATAAGTTGCAATGGTTAAACACGTTTGGGTGAAGGCAAAAAGAGAAAATAATGTTTTAACGGGTTTACAAGACCAGAAATATATTGTATTTTTTACTGAAGTGCATTTTTCACTTTTTAAACTCCAACTACTAATAATTTATATATTTTAAAATATTTTTACTATTAGTGTTGGTCAAAACCGTTATTTTATATTTGTATCTGATGGTATCGATGATTGGTAACTGACATTTAACTGTCGTTCGTCGCAGTTTGAATTAACAAGATTTAGTGTTACGAATACTAAAATGCATACATATATTAATTAATTAATATTACTCAAAAGGAGAAACAGCCATAGACTAAGAGTGATCACAGTATTTGCCTATGCATTTGAGAATAAAATAAAAAACGTGAGGCACTTTTTCTCAAATCCCAACGATCGCTTGTATTTAAATAAGCTGTACATTCACATAATAACATAAAATCTATCATCGCAATTTTATTCATTAGTTATACCTGGTTATGTTTAGTTATAATCAGTTATAATTAGTTATACTTAGTTATGTTTAAAAATAGCACAAATTGCTAATATTCACCACAGGTATTTGATTTTATTTGACAAACACATGTACTGTGATCGCTCTTAGTACTGTGTGGCTATTAAAAAAATATTTTCTCCTTTTTATTCATTTTTTTATATTACTTTTAACTAGCCATCGCGTCACGTGTTGCGTTAATTTTTTACTATTTCCATTTAAGTCGTGGCGGCTGTATTCTAATTTCCGGCACCATGTCTAAAAATCTCGGCGAAATTGCTGTGCGATAATCATAAAGAACGTGTTTTTAATCAAATAAACTGAAGAATCACCAAGTAGGAACGTCCTCAACCCTTTCTCAAATAGCCTCGGGAAATTGCAGCGCCGCCGGACGCCCTTTCTACTCGCGTTACGCCGATTCAGATAAGCCTTTCATTATCGCGGAAAACTTTTTCTCGAGAGAGGGCGCGAAGCACATCCAGACCCGGGGAGATGACGTCACTGATACCGGGATGATTCTGGAACCATATTCCTGATTATTCCACACTCGAGTTATTGGGCTGGTATCGCTTTTATCTCTGTCGGAGTTTTTCTTTTTTTCTGTAGTGTATTAGAAACATTTCTCGGGTGCCTTTATTGTAGTTTTACTGAAGCGAGTTGTTGTTATTTGTTGTCGCGGCGTGTTTATATGGGGAGTACGAGACAGAGGGTGAGAATCTCACCCTCTTGATTAGTTCATTCATGGGACATGACGTTACTGTTAATAAGTTACCGATTTACGGAGACACTTTGGCCTCGAGAGCGGCGCTAGGGTTAGATTAATTCACATGTCTCGTCGATTCTCTGGTGTACGTGTTACAAAGTGTAAATTTTGATAATGTATAAATTAAGTCATAGTTGGTGCATACATATAATAGTTAATTATATATTCATTAAATTTAATACTTTGTAACATATACAAATAATATACGAGCATGATAGTAAACAAATATGATGAATTAAATAGAAAAATTTTCAAAAATAATCCAGAACTTATCCAGTTCGGGAACTAAGATAAACAATTTTGCCAGTCAACCATTTACGATTACGAAAAATTTACGTCTTTCATTTAATCTATAATAAGAAAACTAGTATTGTTGTAAAATCCAAATAAAAAAGTAAAATAATAATTGATAAATATAATTGCCCGAGAACGGGTATCAACTGGTGGGGCTTTATAAGCTTAATTTAAAAAAGTGTAATTGTAATAATATTTTAATAATTTATTAAGGTTTTGTATTAATGTGTTAACTCAATGATAATTAATTAACATAATAAAAGAGAAAAAAAAGTAGTATCCAGTATTCCATTTTCAAATTGATATTCCAACAAATCCCAAAAACCTTTGAGTAATACACGCTAAATACACCAGGATAAATATTTATTTTTTATATTAATTCTGCAATATATTTGATTCAAATGTATATTTTTCTACAACTGAAAAAGCAGTGAAATATGTTTTTATAGAGAAAAAAATTAATATTTTAATTTTATTTAGAGCATGTATGAGAACATGTATCAATGTAGCCGAAGCAAAAGTAGTGTGCCAAGAGAGAGGAATACGGCGTTCTATCCTCTCTGCCTACCCCTTCGAGGAAACGGTGTGATGGTTGGTTAGTTAGTGACAACTGTGGGGTGATGGCCTTAATCTCTTAGCAATAATGGTTAGATTTTCCTTTTTAGGTAAATGCCATTTTTGTATTTCATTTACATCTCGATAGCAATGACCAATTTTAAATTTAATATTTGACACAAAGCAGTGGAAAGCAGATTGCATGGGTACATATTGGGTAAAGCCATTTATGATGATAACAAAGAATTAACAAATAGGTTTTGAAATCAAAATTGATCCTTGCCTAATTAACAGGTTGAGGATAGGATTACGGGCGCGAAATGAACGAACGAAAAAAAGATGGTTAAAAATGTCTAAAAAATACCTGCCCCTAAAAAGCCAAACAAGCTTAAGAAGTGTGATGAATGAAACGTGAATTTTTCGACAATATAGTAAAGTGTGGTGTCCTATTCTCTGCATATCTCTTAGGTGAAAATAAATCATACAAAATAAATAAATAAGAAGACAAGATAGTCAAGTAAAGCAAATTTGGCTATTGGAAAAATCAATATCTAAAAATCTCTTAAAAGAACGAAGGAAAAATAATAAAATTAATGGTCTATAATTAGATGAAATAAATGATCAAAATTTAAAAATAACAGTAGGTTCAGTTACATAAACAAAAATCCGCTTGAAAGCCGAAAAATGACTGCTCTAAAATTAGAAAATTGCTTTTGATAAGGCGCTATCTTACGTAATAAGCTGAAAATATTTTATGGACTTGATACAGTTATTTCAGCTGTCTATTATTTCAAGAAGACTTTCTTCTTGTTAAAATTTTAAGATGATTTCAATCAACGATTGTGAAGAAATTTTGAAATATTCGTTGTAAATTGCGAATCAATTAGACAGTGTCATACTTTTATTGTTGTTTTTAATTGAATTTTAAGATCTTTCTAAACTGAGCAAACTGATTTCTCGAAACTGAGTGAAGTACACCAGTCTTAAGGCGACACATTCACTGCAAATGCATATTTTGGCGTTTTTATTACAAAAATGTGGGTTTTTATTATTACTTTTTATCAGAATGTATACTCTAGATTTCAGTTTTTTTAAAGCAATAACTTAGAGAGAATCTTTGTTATTATATAAAAGTAATAAACTGGACATTATTTATAATAATTAATAAAATATAAGCATTAATCGATAGGCCGCGGCTAAAAAATCGTTTTTAGTGTGCTAGGCGGCGCTAATTTTTAATGAATATTTATATGTTCGCATAATATATTTTTTATAAGTATAAAGTTTAATTTATTATCTAAAATCCGTACTAAGGAAATTAATAAATATTTAGTATTAATAAAGTTATAATGTTTTAAATTTGCAAGAAATTTTTACGTTTTTTATTGATTTTAAAACGCTTTTTATTTATATAAAGAGATGATTTTAAACAGCATATTCTATTTATTTCCGTATTTTGAGTCTTTACTCACTTAATAAAAGTTAGTTTTTTTTAATAAAAAGTTATTGCTCTAAAAAAATTGCCATCTCGAATATACATTCTGATATAAATGAATAATAAAAAACCAAATTTTCGTAAAAAACGCCAAAATATGCATTTGAGTGAATGTCCAGCCTTAAAGAAAATTGAACTCTGTGGTCATTTGTTATCCGAGGAGAAAATTTATCGTCATTATTAAAATTTCATGGAAAAACAATAATTAATTTCACATAACACAAACTGCTGTTTTTTTAATCGTGTTTTAATCAGTATTTGTTATAATTAATTAAATAAAATAAAAATCTCTGTTTTAATACCACTTTATTCTTGTATAGTTACCGACCGGGTACCGTAGGAGTGAACAACTATAGTATCTTCATCAGGGTACAATCAATAATACATATAAATACATAACTATGGGCTTATATGTATACTTATTATAATATAGTATGACAGGATAGAGTATCATTAGAAGAGATAGGTAAGGGGGAGGTGGCGGGGAGTACTGTTGCCTAAGGGGGACATATTTAAAATAGACCTAAAATATACATTTTAGATAAATTTAAAGGGCTATTTTGTAATCTATTTCAGGGGTCGACAATCCGCATTTCCTAAGTCACCTGTGATGATTTGTCTTTTTATATTTAAATTGTAAGGCTAACGTAGAGGAAATAATGCCATATATTATGTTCTGACACATCACACATCTCACGTTCGCATATTCGTTAATATTCTCATGCACGATTGTAGATGGCGGAAGCTTCCAAAGCGGCCGTTCATCAATATATGTTTAATCTATATAATATATGTTAAAATCTGAACAGAAGGCATCCGCAAAGTCTTTTGTGGACGCCTTCCGTTTTTATTGGCTTCAAAACTCGCTTAATTTTTTCCCACGTGCCCAAACAAGCTTGGCGACCCGATCTTTAATCTGTCATTTCTGGTAAATTTACGTTCGTTCCTAATTAATTATTCGTTTCTGAATTATATAATGTGATTAAGAAGTCAGAAATTTAAAATCTAAATCATCACTATTAATTATACTATCATCATCAGCTACAGCTCTCCTGTGATTGTTTTTTGTGTTGTTGCATTTTTAAACCTTTCACACTATTTACGATATAACCGTAATTTTTACAATTTTTAATATGAAATTTAAAAGGGCTCAGAATTAAATAATTTTAAAAAATTTATTAAATAATTTCTTCCATTGTTTCAGGTAAGCAAAATGTGACTTATATTTCGGGATGACTATTCTGGAACTAGACTGTGTTAGTAACATCCATAAGGTAAGAATTTAAAATCGTTTATATTAAGTTCACCGCCTGTCTACATTTCTTGTGGAAAAATCTTGGAAGTGAAAATTAATACACGAGCTGTCTAATTTTGCACATCGACTTGATGTTGATGACAATGCATTTTTACATACACGCGTGCACACAAAAAATACAAATTTATGTTAAATTAATCTAATAATCTATAAATCATGGGTACTTAAGAATTTATCTGTTTATTTAAAATGCTACAAAATAAAAACTGGTTGTTGTTCTGTAAAATGATTTTGTTTGTTGTGAAATTATATAAATATTAAAATAAGTGAATAATTATGGAATTGTGACTACAAAATTGATATCTACTATGTATTATTTATTATCTATTAGTTAAACCTAAAAGGACATTGATACAACGAAGTCTTGGAGTGACAAGAAAATCTTGATGAGTTTCAGTGAGTTCAATTTTTGAATTCGTCCGGCGTAATCAAATTGTAATATTGTAGGATTTACAATGAAAACTATGTTTTTATGGGTTATTTTTAAAAATTTAATTATATCGTCAATTTGATGTGTCTCGACGAATAACGTAATGAGTAGCACTAAGGTATAAGATCTTTTATACCTGCGATCGTGAGATCGAGCTAGAATGAAGAGAGCAAAGCCTAGATCTAAAGGTGAATTGACACGGCCAAGTTATTTCACAGGTATTAAAAAAAAACCAGAACACGATGACACCCTTTTTATAATAATGTCTTTTTCATATTCCACTAATACCGTTAAACCTTCTCAATATACGTAAAGCACAGTTGAATTTTCATATATTTAATATATTGTATACACAGGGTAATTTTTAAAACATTAATAACCTTGCAGGACTATATTCCTGCCTTGATTATGAGTCGAAAATGTTCAAGCTATTATTACCTAATATCAATAGTTAAAGAGATATGCGACATCAAAATTTGCATTTTTTTTCAATATTTCCGACTTCTTTTTTGTAAAACATTGGACTATCATTACAGTAACTTATATCGAATATGAAAAATTCATTCCCTTTAATACAAGTCAAATAAAGACCTTCGAATCCCAATTGGAAAACATTCCAATTGGAATTTTTCAGGGTTTTTATCATTTTATTTAACGTGTATTGAAACGAATGAGTTTTTCGTAATCAATATGAGTTACTTTAATGATAGTCCAACGTTTTACAAAAAATAAGTCGAAAATATTGAAAAAAAATGCAAACTTTGATGTCGCATATCTCCTTAACTATTGATCACAATAGCTTGAACATTTTCGACTCATAATCAAGGGAGGAATATAGTCCTGCGAGGTTATTAATGTTTTCCAAATAACCCTGTATATCTGGAACCGGAATAATTCAAATAATATAATTTCTTATGGGAAAATTGATTCGGTTTTTCTAGCCTGATTAAAATGTTGACGACTTCTATTCTAGTCGTAACACTTCATATCAAATACGGCTACAATTCGTGCCGACATTTTAGATTTCACCGTGTCTTACAAATCTCGAGAATAAGCGGTCTCTCGCTGAAATAATCGGACCACACTGCACAGAATTGACTTGGTGAAAAAATAATTTCCGAAATTTAAGTGTAGCAATTTATTACTTCTCCGAGGGACAGCGTTTGGGAAATCGGCATAATTCTGTAATGCCGAAGTAATCCGCCGGCGTGGGCGGAAGACGTGAAATAAAAATGTTTCGAATGATTGAATCGGAGTACGAACTTGGATATAAAATAAACGAGACGTTTTATAACCGGTAATCTGAAATTTACAACATTGTTCCACCGCACTGCGACCGATTTTAAAATCGTATATGGACAAAATAATTTTTGCAAGTACGTAGACTTGTAAAAAAACAAGGTTCGTTTTGAATAATTGCTTAAAAGGTTGTTTATTTTAGAAAATTTGTATAAAAGTCATTTTAGAAATCATAAAAAACCTCAAACAGAGTGTTAGTTAAATTTGTATAAACCGCTACCAGATTTAAGGTCTACATGTTTCGAGACGTACCCGTCTCTTCGTCAGGATCAACAGTACACTACTATGTTCACAACACTATACACCACAACCATAGTATTGTTAACTTTTCACCAATATTTATCACATGCGTGTTGATCTTGTCAAGGACAAGCATGCACTAACTAGCCTAGAGAACTATCAGGAATCTACGGGAGAGAGAGTGAGAGGGGGGGGGGGGGTCTAAAGTGGGTGTCACCAAATCTTTTGTGAAAGTTAAATTGAATAAAGGGCTGCATGAAAAATTGATTTGGTTATTTATTAAAGGTGCTTTAATATTCACTGCTTCCCTAAAAAAATTCAAAATTATTTAATTTTAAACCTTTATTTGAGTCAGTATTATGATTATTTTCTATGAGGTGGTTTGAAAATTCGTAAAAATTGTTGTTATTAAAACACCTCATATGTTCTTTGATTCTTGTATTGAAATTGCGAGATGTCCTTCCAATGTAGATTCCTGAGTTGTCCAATATATTAATTTTATCTTTATTGTTAATAAGTATTTTTCCAACGTTATTATTAGTATAAAAATCTGGTGTAATATTTATAGGAAAAGCCTTGGATACAGTATTAGTTAATTTATCTATAAATAATCAAATATCAACCTGTAAATTTATTCTTGCTCTTAGTTTTTTTCTAAATTAATAATAAATGTATTACAGAGACTTTAGAAACAACGTTTATTTATAATTAGTTTAAAAGGAAAGATACTAAATAATGTAAATTACTTGTTAAAAAAAAACTAGTCGTGTGTTTATAATATAGTCGAATATAAGTATAGTCGAATTTTGATGGTTGAAATCGTAAAATATGACTCAAGCGTACATTAAAAATTATTTCAAAGTGACGAAATCCTTAAAATATTAGGTTTACATTATAAATTTTATTTTACTGTGTAATATCGATGGTGATCTGGTAATATGTCATAACTTAAAATGTTATGTATTAAAATATAGCATCAATAACTGAACAATCTACAGAAAAAAATAAAAAGTTTAAGTTAAGAAAGAACATGAGAGTCTAAGAATTAAATATAAAAGGGAAAACAGGAGGGAGGTGGAGAGGAAAGAATAGATCTACATAGTAAAAAGGAGAAGAGATAAGAAAAAATAGAAGAATAAAGGAAATATACGTATACGAGGTCTGAACAAAAGAAAGATGTATTAAAAAAAGAGAAAAATGACTGAGGTGAATATCCAAGAGTTAAAAATTCATAGATTGATGAATTGAAGAGACACATATATATTTATGAATAAAGAATGGTTTGTTTTTATCGTATGCGCGTTGGAATGAGAATTGTGAGATTACGAATGCTTTTTTGTCTAGTTAACGTTCTTCTTCTTCTTCATCAGCTTCGTCTTTCCACTGCTGGATATAGGCCTCTTCCTTATTTTTCCATTCTTCCCTGTTATTGGCTAATTGTAGCTATTTCTTTTCCCCCACAGCGACAATATCATCGGCCATCTCTTTTGAGGTCTTCCGATGCCTCTTTTATTTTCCCAAGGTCTCCATTTTAGAGCTCTGGGAGGCCATCTTGCAGTATCCTATCTTGCAACGTGTCCTGCCCGTTGCCATTTTAGCTTCGCTACACGATCCATGATATCCACTACTCTAGTTCTGCGCCTAATTTCGTCGTTTCTAATTCTATCTCTTAGGCTTATTCCAAGCATGGATCTCTCCATGGATCGTTGCGTGCATTTGAGCTTTTCTACACTTTTCTTTGTAAGGGCCATAGTCTCCAATCCATATGTTATCCCTGCAGTATACATGATTCAAAGGCTTTTCTTTTTAGGCTAATTGGGATCTCTTTGTTCTCGAAGATATGTTTGAGTTTGCCAAAAGCAGCCCAGCTTATTCCTATTCGTCTTGACAATTCTGCTGTTAGGTTATCTTTGTTCATTATTATCTTGTGTCCTAGGTATATATATTCAACTACTATTTCAATATTATTATCATTGATAGTGATGACTTTGTTCTCTAGACAAAGTCATCACACCTTAGTAGTATTTAATCACAGCTTTTTTGACTAGTTAACGTTAGTAGTATTTAATGACAGTGCAGCGGGGGTGGCGACCTACCCCGCGCCCACTGCGTGCCTGTACCTACCCCGGCGTATTGATTCTGAGGGCTGTCATATAAACATTTTGTCGGGCACGCCAACAATTTGTTTTGTGAAGTGGGTACGCTGCCTGCAGGGTCTCCTGCTTTTCATATTACCGGCCCAATAAATAATATTATCATACATAATACAATAAACGACTAAAATAGAAAATAGTATTTTTTATTTTTCTATATAGAGCGACCACTGAAACTGTTAAATAGAATACGACTTAATTGATTTTTAATGTTTCAATGGACACATTGGCTTACGTTAATATTCTTTTCAAATATCATGAAATTCATGAAAAAATAGACTTTGAGTTAAGTCGAGAAGATTGGCTTAATTTCTGAATCGGACTGATCATTGAATTTAGTCGTTTATTTAATATAGTCTTAGTTTTTGCTCATTTATGTTAAAAATAGTAGATTCGGAACAAAAGGAACTGCACAGATTGGAGAATTTTCGAAAACGAAACTATATTCGCGAAACTTCCCGAAATGCAAGACCTTGTATTAAAGCGCGGAGCGTAGCGACGAGCCAGTGACAGCGACAAAATCACAGAAGCAAAGCCACACAAAGCGAAACGGACCTAAGAGTGCGGTACCTACGTGCGAATATTGTTATCCTTCGCCGCGAGTCTGTGACAGCATGTTTTTATAAAATGGTGGAAAACTCTGAAAAATTACTATTCTTTGAAATAAACGCAAAATTATAATGCAAAATTAATTCCCTGTTATCTCTGAATCTCTACATATATAACAGAAAACGTCTCTCTGTTACTTCTAAAATGAGAAAAAAATTTGGTGAGGTTTTTTTCCAACGTAATAAAAATTTATCTGGGAAAGTTTCAAGCTGTATATCGTCACGATATGACATCAATATACTGAAAAAAAATCTGATAAGTCGTGTGTGTCAAAATATAAAAGATATGTCAAAAAAAATACGAGGATCATCATCGAAAAAGGAATATAGATTCCCCGAATAAACTGAAAATAAATTACATTACCTGGGAAGATGTGATTTATTTTCAGTATTAATTTATTTAAATATCGATTAATATTTTAATAGGCAATTTCAAATACAGGCACGACCCTGTTCTCCTATCCATAAATTAGAAAAGTGCTTTTAATATATACAATTAAGGCTCCGTGATGTATTCCGAATACTGTTCGCTTCAAGGGTTGCGGGGCTCGGCGCGCGGGACGGGGAGGGGGGGGACAAGACCCCCATAAACCGAATTCAGATATCCGATTCGGCACTGGAGGATTTAATAAATTGGATTGATTGGATGAAAGTATCGGAATAAATGGGAAAATCGGGCATGATGAAGTGCGCAGATAAAAAAAACGCAGAGACGGAAAAGAATGATTAAACCGGAGACGCGAGGGCGACCTCTGTAGGGCTTTGTCGTCTGATCAATTAGCGTCATTTCCGGGCTTGTTCTCAGCAATTTCATTTGTATTTCCGGGAACCAATTATTGTGTTGTGACTTTTTTGACAGGTATTAAAATATCAATTTGAGACGTGTTTGGATATTCGTAATATTATATTTCCGATGTTTTGCTGGTGTTATACATTATAATAATTTGGATGATTTATATAGCGCCGTTTTCGTAAATACTCACCTCAAAGACACTTCACGAAAAAATATTATATTACAAAACAACTTATCTGACTAAAAAACTTATTTACTATTACTTATTCACTATATTATTTATTGATTTGGCATTAAGTTTGTTGAATGACATGATAATTTATATATATAAATAAAATACTTGTGTAAGACCACTTTTGAGTTTAAATTATACACGACTAGTTTCGAGAGCCACAGATGCTCTCATCTACAGTGAAAATATAAACTAAAATATCTTAGGGGGAGGGGGTGGCCCTTAGGTACTGATAGAGGTACCCTCCCCCACACATAACCCACCCACTTCTATCAGTACCTAAGATATTTTAATTTATATTCTCACCTGTAGATGAGAGCATCTGTGGCTCTCGAAACTAGTCGTGTATAACTTTAACTCAAAAGTGGTCTTAAACAAATATTTTATTTATATATAAATAAATTTATCCACAAAAAATGGAGTTAACGTTAAAAACTACATGTAATGTTTGGGAGTGCCAGGAAGAATCAGGTATTTTCGCGGAGTGTATACCAGGAATGGAAACCATTAGATAGTGTTGTAGCGGTCTAATTTAATAGTTTTTTATATGATTGTCTAAACAGGTGCATTTTAAGTTTTTTTTTGAACTGTGGTAAGCTGTCTGTCCCAGTTTATTAGGTAGTTTATTCCATAGCTTTGGTCCAGCCACCGTGAAAGCACCGAAATTGGATTTGTGGACGCGATTTGCTTCAACTAACCTACTTTTATTAGATGTTGATGCTGAGCGAAGTGTTATGTCCATGTTATGTCTTCCTGTTGGATATACTTTCTAACCGATTTTTCTTCCTGGTGGATAACCAAATAAAATAAAATTAAAAAATAATCGACAACTATCATTTTTAACTCCCTAACGAATGAAATGGTAGTGGTAAAACCGGTTGGTTATTGAATATATATAAAATCAAGTAGTTAATTAAACGATGTTAGTTTAAATTTGAATTAAATAAACAAACACAATCTATATGTGTTAATTTTTAATTTGAGGGGTATAGAAACAAAACCACCACTATGCAATTGACGATAATAGAAAGGGTCGTGTTTAAAAAAAATTGTCTGGCAGAAAACATCAGTTTACCAATTCATAACTGACTTTAACATTTTATTCATATCATCCATATTTTAAGATCCCCGTTCTGGTTAAACATGAACACTCCACAACAAAGTGCGTATAATTTACGCCCTCGAAAGCAGTAATCAGTCCGCCCTCTACCTCCGCGGTTAAAGGTTGCCCTCCTGATGATGTTGAATAAGAATTCAACGAAACGTCGAGAATTGTCCCTCGAAAAAACATATGGTTCGTATAAAATATCCGCAACCAGTTACAGTTAAATATGTCTAACGACCGTAATAACAACCTTAACTCTCTAACAAAATGGCAGATTTGTTTCTATACTCTTCTTGTTAAAACAAAAAAAATTGTCGAATTTTGATTTTTTAAAACTCGTTATATATTCTTGATTAATTAACCTATTTAGAATTTATATTTTACAATAGCAACTCCTCCCATTAAATCATATTGGAGCTGAGAAATCTCAGTGTAAGGTGTATAATTTTTCACCATTCTTTCAAAATTGCTGTCTAACTGTCTCGGATACCATTACGCAAGATTCAATCTTCCTCAATGGCCGCTCGCGGATCTCTGGACGGGAGAATCTTCCTATCAGTCAGTATAATGTTTCACCCATTTCTTCCCGGTTCTTCCACAGATTGCGCCTTTCCCATCCACAATTGAAACGTTGCGTAAGCGTTTTTATTCCACACTATTGTGCGGGGATGATTTGAGCGAAGATGCTCCTTTTGCGTTTCTCGTTTTTCGCAGTCCGAAGGAGAAAGCAAAAAGAAAAGGCAGCCAGGCCGTGAACACGGAATTAGATAAAAAATTATACCCAATTTGACCTTTTGTAAGCAATTTTAATGGAATAATATTCAATACAAGGTACGACCCTTCGAAACCGACGGACTTTTTTATATTTGTACTAGATTAAATTAGTTATTGGTTAATTAAGCTAAATTATATCTCACAGAGACGAATCTATTTATATGACGAACATGTATGGGAGTCTTTCTTAGGATGGTTCAGGGCTTACGACCTGTATGAGCTAACTTAAGTGAACACTCTACACAATGCAACGTTCACTAATTCCATATTAAGAACATCCACACATTATCAAATTTTCTAAAGTTCTATATACAGGGTGTACCAGAGCTAGCAGTAGAAACTTGGCCAGTAGATTCCTGACTATAATATGAGTCTAAAATGTTCAAGCAACCATGACCTAATATCAATAGTTATGGAGATATGCAATATCAAATTTTGCATTTTTTTTCAGTATTTCTGACTTATTTTTTTCAAAAAGTTGAACTATCATTACAGTAACTTATATCGATTATGAAAAATACATTTGCTTCAATACAACTTAAATAAAATGATAAAAACCTTGTAAAAATTACTTTTTTCAATTTTTGCAAGGTTTTTATCATTTTATTCGACTTGTATTAAAGCGAATGAATTTTTCATAATCGTTACTGTAAAAACAGTTCAACTTAATGCAAACTTTGATATTGCATATCTCCATAACTATTGATATTAGGCCATGGTTGCTTAAACATTTTAGAATCATAACATAGTCAGGAATCTACCTGCTAAGTTTCTGCTGCTAGCTCTGGTACACCCTGTATATTCCAATTTTGAAAACCTTTCGTTTATTTGAAGGGACTATCCTACTTATTAGTTGTACATAAATTAGTCGTAACAACAAAAAATATATTTGGATGATTTTATTTTAAATACATCCAATATTTTTACTAATAATGTAGTAATGAGTAGCTTGTTGGTCTTATGGTTAGGACTCTCGCCTCGTGATCCAAAGGTCGCTGATTCGAACCTCACCCCAGACCAGCAAGTTAGTCCTATTTACGTAGCACAAGCGTTTAGCTTAATTTGAAAATAGTAAGAATATTGATGTGACACATATTCCGTGTTCGCATTTCTATTAAAAAAAATCTTCTTAGATTTTCGCGGCCACTCAGTATATTCTAGTTTATATCTTTTGGGCCTTGTTTTTTGCAAACGTTGATGATGAACCCTGCAATGGGATCCGAAACATTGGTCAGAAAGCTTGTAAAAACACGGTATAAAACCCCAGAAGACACAAACCAGAATATTCTTACTATTTTCAATCACACCTTGTGCTATAAAAATAGGACTAAATTGCTGGTCTCCTGAAATGAGGGTCGAATCCCTGGACCACTGGGTCATCAGCTGTCTTGTTAACTAGAATAACAAGCTACTCTTGAAACTTGTTATCGATATTTTGAAACATGCATGCCGCATATAAAATTCGTATATGCTATCTAAATCATGCACGATAGAGGAATTAGGAAAATTTATTACTGTTCATTACATGCCAAACGATAGAAAATGTCGTCCAACATGAACAACAGGATACTACAAGATGGCCTCCCAGAGTTCTGAAATGGAGACCTTGGGAAAATAAAAGAGGCATCGGAAGACCTCAAAAGAGATGAGCCGATGATATTGTCGCTGTGGGGGGAAAGAAATGGCTACAATTAGCTAACAGGGAAGAATGAAAAAATAAGGAAGAGACCTATATCCAGCAGTGGAAAGACAAGGCTGATGAAGGAGAAGAAAAGACAACCTCAATGAACATAAGTTATTTGCCATCCCAGCGAACCCTCACATGAAGACCAAAAACAAAAACACTTTAGAAACTCAACAATAAAAGAAACGTCGGCCAGAGAGGTCACATATACACGCCAGAATATCCCATAAAACACACACAAAAGACTTCAGAAACTCACTGAAAGTGATTCTTCAAAATGCTTATATTAAGAGTTATACCTAGAACTAGCTGAAAGAGACAGGACTAAATATTTAGACTAACATTTTAATGCCAGTGTATCCAGTATAATTCAGATTCTAGTATATTATTGCGCTGGCTGGGACATCTACACCGTATGGATTATCTGGAGCCCCCAAAAAGGGTGATGTTTTATGACCCAATGGGTAGAAGAAGTGTCGGAAGACCAAAACTGCGCTGGTTAGATGGTGTCGTTGCAGACTGCCGGGCCCAGGGGCAGCAAAACTGGAAAATGGCAGTCAGCGACACAGCAGCATGGAGGACTTTCTTGGAGGCAGCTAGGACCCACCAAGGGTTGTAACGCTGAGGATGGATGGATTATTTATACCAATATGTCCATTATTCTGGAGGTATACTTTTTCAAAAAAGAATTGTGTCATCAGCCATCTGAAAATATTTAAACATTACAATGCTGTTGCATTGCATTTGACGTAAATTAATAAAAGTATCGATTAATACATGTACGTAATAGTTCATATTATAACGATAGGTATTCGCAATGCAATCTTTAATCTTTTGTTGACGGCGTTTCATTAGTATGGAAGACGATCCAGTTTAGAAAAGAACGAAAGTAAAGATAGAAAAAGACTGACAAAATGGCGCTCGATAAGGTAATGAGATTTTAAACAGACTGCGAAGTCGAGAGAATTTTTTATTTATGGTTTTTGTATTTAATTTGTAGAACTCCATATTTATTTTTAGCGAAATTTAAAACATTATTATTAAGTTCTACGGGTTAAGTATTTTTATGTGTTACAGCTGTTTCGGCTTGTAAGGCCATTATCAAACAGTGGATATACCACGTACAGACGACTTATTTATAAAATTTTAAGTTACCCCTTCCCGTTTAGAGTAATTAGATATTTGTGGTGAAGCCCTGTAGTAATGTTGTTTTTTTCTCTGGCACTTATCATTAAAGGTGCCTCGGTTAACGTTACGCTTAATTATCAAAATTCCCCGTTTTCTGCAAGTGTTATTTATAAATATTATTTTAATTTATTTCCTTAATTATTGGTTTTTTATAGATATTTAGAAGTGGAGAGAAGATCATTTTTTGTTGATTATTTATAAGTTTAATATTTGGATCCTTTTTATATTTATTTATTTCTAGTTGCTCAAGTAAATTCATCCTAAAACCTTTTGTTTCTAAAGGTTTTAGAATTTTTGAAAACTAGATTTTGGTTATTAAAAAATGTTGTAGTAGATATTTTATTAGCATGAAAGAAGGTCCTGATAAAAAATAATATCTTCGTTGAATTAGTTAAAAAAAAACTGAATAACGCTGTATGAACCACGTTTGTTATTAAACGCCTACCGGTTTCGATAACATTGTATCTTCGTCAGGAAGGACGCACAATAACTTCCATAAATTAAATTTGTAAAGTATGAAATGTTAGGTAAGGGTGTGGTCTTATTTGTGGTGAGGGAGTAGCGTAAAGTTCGACAGGCAGACCTTGAAATGAGGAATATGGTTAATAATGGGTTATTCGTTAAATTTAATTGCTTACTATTTATATTAGATTTATTGTTGAGCAAATTTTTGATTTCAAAAATTTATAGATTATCTAGCCTAAGGCCTCTATTATTAATATGTAAACTTTCAATACCATTTTCTTTTTAAAAAGTGTAACCTGTCTCTAATGCGAGGTGCGCGAATTCTGTGAAATTATTATAATCAGATATTATTTTATTTTAATATTAAAACAGCGCGTCATTTTACGGCTATAAATTGCTGAAGTCATTTCATTAAATTAATGTATAAATATTCCTAATGATTTAATTGGAACAAATTTACTTCTACAGTTTAATAAAAATTGACCTTAATTATTATTAGTAAAAAATACGGGTCTAATTCTAAAAAGAAAATGTTTAGATATTTTTTCATTTAATGATAATAAAATGTTTAGATTTTTACTGTTTTCTGTTGAAGGGGGAAATAAATATTTATCGCGAATTATGTTTTTTTACTGAATATTTATTTTTATTATTCATTTACGGCCTTTTGTTTATTTTTTTTAATTCTGCTTAATAATTAGTAAATAAACTAATCATTTTACAACTATTTTAAACACATTACGTATTATTTAATTGCTATCTAGAAATAGAGCCGAGTTTTTTGAAAGGGCTTAATGCAAAATAAAATGTAATAACCTATTTAAGTTATAATAACCTATTTAAGCTAAAATATTATGTAATAACCTATATAAGGTTGCTAAACCCACCTTCGTTGATAATAAAAGGTTCCGTTCGTATCTTTAGAAAGTAGCGGATTATCAAATTGGATTTACGAGAAAGTCTAGAAATAGGATGTTACGCAGATTTTTTCCATTCTTGTGTCTTCCCTCCCTTATTTTTCACCCTCCGAGATATCGGTTACACTTCTTGTGTTACCTTCCCGATGCCATTACTCAGTAACTGCTCTCTGACATAAATGGGACATTTTTACATAGATATTCCCTTTATACAAGGACTTGGAGGTGTGGGCTATTTGGTCGCTCCTGAAATGAGAAAAGACAGGGAAATCTCTCCCGTCGGCGCTGTGATTTCTTCCTTTAAAATCTTACTATAAATTATGCCCTTGGAATTAAGGCAAAAAATACAATTTTACGATTTTTTTTACATATTCTAAAATATATACGTGTTAAAGATGTTTCTTTCTTGATAATAAGTCAATCAATAAAAATTTTGAAGACATGGTTTTACACGCTTTCATTCGTAATCGTTTTTTTAAGATCCCCATGCAGTATCCAAATTTATACTGATTATCCAAAATAATAACTAACTAACTAACCATCACGCCGTTTCCCCGCAGGGGTAGGCAGAGAGGATTGAACGCCACACTCTTCTATCCTGGCACACCACTTTTGCTTCGGCTACATTCATACATCTTCTCATACAAGTTCTACGGTTGTTGCGGCTTTTAAGGGGCCATCCTCAAACACTTGTTGTATCTGGTCATGCCAGGTCTTTCGCGAACGCCCTCTATTCCTGTTGCCTTCAACACTCGCTTCATATATTTTCTTAACGATCCTTTCCTCGTTCATAGGTTCTACATGACCAAACCATCTCAGCACCCCTTTCTTTATTCTATCTCCCACACTACAGCCAGCATTGCATTCAAGTCTAATTTGTTCATTCCTTACTCTATCGACCAAAGATTTTCCACACAAGCGTCTTAGTGACCGCATTTCTACCGTATTCAGTCTACTTTCATTCCCAATTCCAGGCTTCACTTCCATACATTAGGGTTGGCACTAGAACGCCATTATATACCGCTAGTCTTGCTTCCTTTGACAGATTCTTACTGGCCATAATAAGAATCTAAGAACGAAACAGTGCGATTTAAATAAAAGTGTATTAATTTAATTATTTTTAAGTGACTTTGTACATTAAATAGTTAATAAATCGCTAATTAATTTCCATTGTTTTCTCGTTTCCTCCCTAGTTACGACTTGAGACAATATTTTGTAATTGACGTATTCAACTACCTAATTAATCAGTAGGTATCATTTTCATTTTGAAAGTCATTATATTCTACTATTAGGTCCACAACTTTACCGTAGATTTATTCTCGGTACTCACTAAACAACCTTTTGTCCCTTGCAAACTTTATTGTGTCCTGTGTAACTACAAGGCCGTCACGGTCGATTAAAGTCCTTTACAGAAATCCGACAGGGGATGTTAACCCTGAATTGTGCTCAACACCGTGACTGCAAGAGGTCGTATGTAAAATTTTATACTTCACAGGGATGCTCGTAAATGGTTTTTCATCACGGAAAATTTCTAAGCGTTCATATAATGTCACAATTATCCGCTTACTAGTATAACAGACAACGGACACTAGATTATTATTAAAGCATTTAAAAAGTAACCCATAAAAACTAAGTTTTTATTATACTCCCTTTCTTTGTAAAATATAACAACAATTAAAGACGAATTAACACATAGAGTGATGATGATGATGATGAGGAATAAGAGCATGAGTTATCAGAATCGAATGTATTAACCAGTGTCCTAACATATTTCACATTTCAAATATATAAACAATGAGAAGTACAAATAAGAAACCAAAGACGAAAACAGTAGCAATGGAAAAGTGAACACAATGAAGTAGTGAAGTAATAATATAATGAAATAATTGACAATAAGAGACAATAAAACAAAGACCTAATTAGATATTGGCGATTACATAATAGCGTATTGGAAATTTGATATAAATTAGATTAGATTAATCAAATAATTAATTAATTATAAAAACATGCAGAAAAAAAGTGACCCATAAAAAACAAGTTTTTATTATACTCCCTTTCTTTGTAAAATATAACAACAATTAAAGACGAATTAACACATAGAACATAACACTAAACTTACAGTAATTTAATATATTTCTAAAATGTTAGATGTTTTGAGCTTTGATAAGAAACTTCATGCTTTGAAGATTAAATTCTAAAAACATTTGTCAGCCAATTTAGATTTTCAAAATTCGTAGTGAAGTACCTATTATGTATACCGACGGAGTAATTCAAATTAAGAAAATATTCCGCGACGTTATCGGGCCGCCGTTGCTAGTAATCAAACTTTTGTAATGATTCCAATTTGAAAAAACCAATAAAATTTCTAAAAATCCGAAATTATACTATAATTTATATTTTTTTTAACGAAAATTTGACAAATCTTCTTGATCGTCGCCACGAGTCTGCTTGCAAAGTTTCAGCTCGATTGGATTACGGGAAAATAGTTAAAAATCGATCCAAAGTTTTTTCGACGGCAAGCCGGCAAGCAAGCGTACGCCACGAGTTAAAAGAAAGGATGTAAAAATATATAGAATATACATTTATAATTTACAGTAATCTATTTAATTTGAGCGTTGTAGCTGGATACTGACTGTTCTGATACAGTTTTTATATTGTTACTTGCTGTAACCCGTCAAAAATGACGGAACTTCGGTTCGCGTATTTCTATACCGTAGTGTATATTTATAGTATCTTTTTGACAGTCCACGGAGAGGCAACGGTAGCAACATGCGTTAAGCGACCAGTTCGGGTTTTCTGGCTCCAGGATTCAAGCCCCATCTCCGGCCATTTACTTTGTTTTTTAGCAGTGAATTCGAACGAAATTACGGACGTTACACGAAATTACGAACAGACAGACGGACGAACGAAATTATTATGTTTGATTGATGTTTGAAAATTATTCATTTCAAAATAAAGGAATATATGCAAAATTCTGTACTCTGAATTCGATTTCTAATGCTCTGTTTTTAAAATACCGCTTCTAAATTTACTAGCATGAAAAATATTAGGAAAACTTATTGGACATTTTCTGTTGGCAAGATATTTTGTTTCACATGTTACAAATTTAATATTTTTTTACTGTAAGACCATTTGCCGTTACGGCTCAATTATATTGTAGCTTTAAATCCTTAATATTATGGCGAAAACAAAGATAAATTGTTACATTTATTTAAGTTTTCTAATAAAGTTAAGTCCTGTTTTATTTTTATTTTAGGGTTTTTGTTCAGGAAAAGAGTTTTTTCTTCTTCATTATGTAGCTTGCATGAAATATAGAACACGTATCTACATATTTTTTATTTGTGTGAATACATCTTATTCATTATTATTATTATTTTATTTTTTTTAAATAAAGATGTGAACACGGAATATGGGTCACATCAATATTCTTACTATTTTTAAACTAAGCTAAATGCTTGTGCAATAAAAATAGGACTAACATGCTGGTCTGAAGTAAGGTTCAAACCCGCGACGTTTGGATCACGAGGCGAGTTTAACCTAACCTAAGCTAACCACAAGATCAACAAGCTACTCATTTTTTTTCAACTTTTTGTATCAAATCAATGCCTTACGATGAATAATGAATCTTTCAGCATAAAACCATGTTCCATAAATTAGTAAAATTTCAAGCTTTTGATTGGATAACGAGGTATACCAAAAATATACACGTAATTAAAAAAACCTACCCAGGAATCTCAAAAAGTAATTTGATCAAGAAGAAATCGTAAATCAATTGTATCGTAAATCAATTGTGATCGTAAATCAATTGTAGATTTTCTCATTAGCGACATCTGTGGGGATTTAGGGGAATGAAAATGGCTTTGTACAGGCCGCATGGAAAAGGCGCTTACAACTCATATATGAAAGCTTCACGCAATTTGAACATATATACAACTTCCAAAAAATGAATAAGCATGGTATATTCTATCATGGGTGGAAATGGCGAATGTTACAATTGTGTAAAGTGATCACTTAAGCCAACCAATAAAAAGACAGGTCATAAGTCCTGTTACACCCAAATGACTTCTATACCTACTTTCCCATGATTAATACAGTTTCGTCTCTGTGAGATATCTATAATATACATTAATTGATTAATAATGTCTCTGTGACATAAATCCAGCACTGTTCTGAAAGATTTGAACAAACTCAAAATATTCTGAGAAGAAAATAATATGGTTTAGTGGTCGAGGTAAACAGTGAGAACGACCGAGTCCGTAACGTATATTAACGCCTTACCGACGGGATCTGGACCCAGTTCAGAGAGAAAATGGAAAGAATGATGGATGGGTTGTATTAAGAGAGAACTTCAATATTGTGAACGATTGTCTAGATTGATCACGAGGGTGCTCTGGTGCAAGATTACATAATGTTGTATTGTTTAGATGTACGAGGTGATTGAACCGTAACAGGGATAACTGACGAGTGTCGTAGAAGGCTTTGTAAGCCACAAATAGCAGAGTTGTTATTTGGGTCAGAACTTTCTTGATGTTTTAATTCATGCAACCAATCAACAAAAAATATATCGACTGTCCCTACGTATACTGTCAAATCTTCAAAATTCTTTTTTTGTAAAACCAAATTAATTAATAAATTAGATTGACATACAGAAAAATCAAATCCACGAAAAAATATTTGACTGCTAAACAGCTTGATTTGATTTTTCTGTATGTCTTTCTAATTGATTAATTAATTTGATTTTAAATTTCACAATAAGAATGTGTTCTTGAATATATCACTATTTTTTTGTTTTTAACTAAAACGTTTTTTTCCAGATTCGACAGTATACGTAGGAACCGTTGGTACATGTATGTTTCAATGTGTTAAATTTAGACATTGTATACATTAACTAGTATATGTACGCTATATCTAACTATGAGTTAATGTATACACTATACTAATTAAAGTAAACATTATCAAAATGTACACTTTGTAAAAAAAATAATGAATATCAAAAATATGAACGTGAACATGATAGAATGTCCAAAATGTACAGAAGTCTAGATCTCAACAATCAGTGTTGTTCATCATCTCAAAAATCTATGTGATCTTGTCTTGAAATGTCTCCTTTTCGAAAAAAGCTAAGTAAAAATGTTTTGTGTAAATTTGAGATGGGTTAAACATAGATATTTATATATCCATTATTTTAATTAAAATAATACTTATGAATAATTTTATTTGCTTAAAACTAATGCTTTCTAGTGTTTCACATTAATATTATCATCCATTCACAGGTCCAGTGTAACCTGTGACTTTTTCATGCGTAGGAGTTTTGTGATGTGTTTCGCTACAGCAATCGCGTCTCGTCGCCTGTTGTAGCGCTAAAAATTAAAATAAAATCCTCAATCTCATCCCTTTCATTAAGGCTTGGGGGGCGTCCAAACGTCGAAAATATTTCAAAATCCCAGCACTTGAGGAGCAAAATGGGGAAACAATGAAAAAGTTTGTATTGTGGGGATAAACAAAAAGTTAGCATTGTCATGCCGCCAACAAAAAAACAATGGGCCTTGCGATCTCAACCCTTCGCGGAAAATCCTGAAAGAAAATATTGGGAATAATTAAGGGGGTTTCAGGGATGATTCTTCGATCGTGGAGTATATTTGGCCGGCAAACTTTGCTTTAATTAATTGAACGGATTTTTTTTGTTGCTTCGCAATAATAATATTTTTTCACAGGGGATCAGAAGTATTGAGGGATGGAGGATACGGTCCGCATGAATCAATTTCTAACTTGCTCCGAAGTAATTAAGGAGATTCACTTCATTATAGAAAGGCAATCGCATCACTATTAGTTCTTGACTCCTGGTGCGTTTTCTTCTCCTGAAGAATTTTTCTTTATTGATCCCGTTTATGAGCTATTTATTTCTGGTCCTGAATTTCTGAGGCAGACAGACTGTTACATCAGCTAGTAGACATTGAGTTCGTCCCGTATACTGAGGACAGAGGTTTTATGTGGGCTGCAATAAATTGCACTTACATGTATTATTTCCTTAGATATTTTCTTAAAATATTATATTGACTATTATATAAAACTTAATGTAATATAATAATAAGTCGCACTGATGATTAATGACAGAGAATATGCGTAAAACAAAATATGCCTAGGTGGCAGATGTAACTGAATTAGCTGTAACTCGTCAAAAATGACGAAACATTGGTTCGCGTCTTTGCCCAGGTATACATTAATAGTATCTTTATGACGATCCACGAAGAGGCGGCCGTAGCAACATGCGTGAAGCGTCTAGTTCGGGTTTGGTGGCCCGGGGTGCAAGCCTCTTCTTCGACCGCTTATTTTGTTTTTTTAGCCGTGAATTCGAACGAAATTACGGACGTTACACAAAGCTACGGCGACAGACAGACAGACAGACAGACGGATGGAAGAATGGTCCGACAGAGGGACGGACAACGAAATTATTATATTTATTAAATTATTATTTATTGGATCCAATCCGCTGTACCAAAACTATTACAACAATTATTGTTAAACAGAATTGAAAAATACCTAATTTAGCATCATATTATCTCTGCAACACGGATTTATGCCTATCAGATCAACTCAAACTAACTTAGGTACTCGTCTTACAAGCGGACGTTCTGGATACCTTCAAAGAACATCACCATCTTGATTGTTTTTACACTGATTTGTCCAAGACGTTCGATCGAGTCTCACATAAAATCCTACTTGATAAACTAAAAGCCTTGGGAGTTTCAGGAAACTTGAAAGCATGGCTGGAGAATTATTTGCACAACAGTCAAATGATTGTCAGAATAGCTGATTTGGAGTCTGACAACTGAAACAAAACGGATATTTTATATATAAACGGATATAAGCAGTATAGATGTGTAGAGATTTGATTCTCGAGTTTCATTACGCTGGAGTCATATCACAGTGTGATATTACTTCGTCGAAACGTCGAGAATCGAATCTCTAAACAACCTTATGGTTGGTGTAAAACATCCCTCTTATTTCAATGCCTAAATATGTCGAACGACCTTAATATAAAGTTTAAAACTTTAATAATGATTATTCATATCAAATGGTATGCTTTGAAATTAATATTCTAGAAAATAACCACGAAATGTACGTTATTAGAAATTGTGGTTAATAGTTTTAGAATCATATTTAAAATATTAGAACCTACTTAATTTAATAGCAAAAATATTTTATAAATTTTATGGAGCAAATACATTAATAAAATATGATTACTTAATTAGTTTCTTTAGGTTCTTTTCTAGTTTTTATTTTATTTCTCGAGTAGCTACCTACATGTTAGACTAAGACTAATTTAAACAGAGGCTAAATCCTTCTCCTGGGATACCTTCAATAAGCTTAGTTTAAATGTGAAAATATTAAAAATTTAAATGTCACTTTAATTTTGTATACGCCAATGTAATTAAAAATCGTGTTAATTTAATGAATCTATTAGAAAGGTACGTAGAAAACAACTAACTATTGTAAAATATTTAATTAGCAACGAGATACGAATCCGGAACCTTTACTTCCGTAGAACAGCAATACAAACTTCGCCATGGAAACCATTTAAAAGTATGGAAACTTTGAGACAATATACATATTTATATGTAATCTTATGTAAATGAATGAAAATTCCGAATTTAATTTTTTTGTGTGTTGATTTTGTTTAATGTGAGTCATATAACTAAAAAAATTTCAAAAATTGAATCTTCAAAATATAAATTATTTTTAATGAAAAATTAATACCAAAAATAAAATTTCTAAAAAAATATTTGATTTAATAAGCCTGGTTAATTTCATCGGCAGAGTTATAATTAATTTGGTAATTTTAGGTCCAGAATCAATAACTTTTCATTACTTGACGAGAAAATTGTGAATTTCGTATAAGCATTTTCATGATGCAGATTACTACCGGGTGGATCCGACTAAAGCACTAAACGTAGCACAAACTGTTTGAGTTGTAACAAATTCAATATTAAAGCTCCAAGAAAGTTCACCACGGAAGACGAATATAATATAGGTGGATATACGTAGAGCTGTAAAGAGAAAAGAAATCAGACGATTGTTCAATGTCCATGAAAAAGATGAAATTGAAGAAGAGACATTTTATCTCTTTCAGTTCCAAAGTGCTATTATTTTCTTTATACCTTTTTCTCAGACCGGAATTGATGACATCTAGCGGTTGCATTAAAACTACCCTAGTTCCAACTTCTAGCTGGAATTTTCCTCAGCGCTGTTGACAGAATCTGTGATATTCAAATAAAAAATATTCAAATTGAAATGTTACCGGGAAATTTATATTTGATTTTGAAATCATCGATTGAATATTAAAGGAGCTCGGAGCGAGAAAAATAATAATCAAGTTTGTAAACGAAATAATAGATTACATAAATTTCTTCTGTGAGAGTAGTTTTTTTTGGGAGGTACCGGTGGATGAGAAAAATACTTTGGATTTTTAAATGACTAATGTTTGTCAAACATTTTCACGTGCCGACATTTTAACAATTTTTAAACCTGTGTCCAGCGACTAATTGGTTTAATCCGCCCTTTGTAAATTTAATTAACAAAATTCAACCGGAAAAAGTTTAGCAGTATTTAAAAAGTTTTTTGCATTCTCATTTTAATAACAAATGGAAAGCAATGTATTGTTCTTAGCTATTCTTCAAATTATTATTAGTTATCCTTCAAATATAAATGGTTATTTTACAAGGTATTTAAAGCTTTAATGAAGTAGATAGTTGGGTTTCGAATTGAGGGTTAGTATTTAATTTAATTTAAATTAACGAAGCCTTACTTCTATAGCGAAACATACCACCAAAACACCCAGACTTAATAAAATATCGTAGATGTGACTGACTTCACCGGGAGTTTAACATGGAACACTTTTTTTTGCTCTCTGAACTAGTTTTGTTGTAATTTTAAATTATTTGTCTCTCCTTGGCTAACTTTACCAATAATTGTCAATTCTCACTTCTTCAGATCTTTCATTCATATATTATCCGCCATTCTTCACACGTATTCTATCAGTGCAAGGTTTACATTCCAAGACTTCCTGTTCCTCTGGCTATAATCAGAGGTTTCCTGCCCATTTGAGCATGAATATTTTTGGGGCCATATTTGTCCCCATGATCCCCTGGTAAATTTGCACGTCGATGTCGCAGCATTTCAAGCATTTCTTTTGATCTTTTGGCATCTTTAATAATTATATGACATTGGCTTAGCTTTTCAAAATCTTTCGAACCCATCCTAATACTATTTTTATTCATTCTCTAGTATTTTGATTTACATGATATATGTATATTATAGTAATCAATTTGAATTGAAGATAATAAATATATACATATTTTATTAAATTTACTCACATAACTTATAAATCACAAAAAAACATTTCATTGTTTCATTGAAATAATCCTAATGATGTAAATTTATTATATTTCAATAATAAGATGTGTATTTTTTGCGTGTAAAATAACATAAAAACTCATTTATAATAGCATTATTTTTCTTTAAATTTCAAGAAAGCTTAATGGAAACGAACGCCCTTTTTAAAAAATAATTAAAACATATTTAGGCTAACATAAAAAGCTTTTTAAGCACCAACCCTCGGTTGGGTGGTACAGGAGTCATGTTTTCAAATCAATAAATTCCATGAATAATTTTCGTACTTCCATATAGCCCAAAATGTAAGGATTTTAAGAATGTACTTGTTCATTAAACTTAGATTACTAGTGTAGTGTTTTTAACATTTTATGACTATCTATAGAAAGAATATTTGGTCCAAAGTATATTAGTACAAATATATGAAAAATATTCTTGATTTAACTTCCATGTAGCCCAAAATGCCAGGATTTTAACAACGTGTAATACTTATTCATTAAACTTAGATTACTAGTGTGGTGTTTTTTTATATCTTATGACTATCTATAGAAAGAATATTTGGTCCAAAATATATTAGTCCAAATATATGAAAAATATTCTTGACTTAACTTCCAAAATGCCAGGATTTTAACAATGTATAATACTTATTCATTTAACTTGGATTACTAGTGTACTGTTTTTTTTTATACTTATGACTATTAATAGATAGAATATTTAGTCAAAAATATATTAATTATAGAAAATATTATAGGTTTAATAAGAATGTGTTTATTGCCCAAAAGGTTTTTGGGGTGCATTGAAAAATAAAATTAAATGTACACCACCAGGTTGACATGTGTAGCGTAAAATATAATCACTAATGAATAAAAATCCATATTGTGGATTGCTAAACCGTTTAAAAAAATAATTTATATGTTTACTCGATTAATTTGTCTAATATTTCTATACGCCAAAGGCCAATTATGATAGTTGATTTGATAGGGAGATGATTCATGCAAGTTCAACACGAGTTTTTGCAAAAGTGTCTTGTCGATAGAAATAATTTAGGTATTTAGGTCAAGCAGTGTTGTGTTGTCATGATAACACTGCTGAGTCGAGTCAATTAAGTAGGTTATTAGTGAAGTACACGACACTGCAAACTAAGATAAAGAAGCGTTAGTAACCAAGTGTAAGTGGCATACAGAAGGGGTATATGAGCTAGAAGACATATCAACAATAACACTGCTGAGTCGAGTCAATTAAGTAGGTTATTAGTGAAGTACACGACACTGCAAACTAAGATAATGAAGCGTAAGTAACCATGTGTAAGTGGCATACAGATGGAGTATATGAGCTAGAATACAATATCAAGTCACATAAAACATCGTCAAGTATCCATAGAAGATCGACAGCCGGTCTTTCTACGGTCTCGTCTTAGTCTTATGCTGTTGTTTTACTTGTACATCTTCACTTATTCCTGGTAAAAAAAAATCAAAATGTGCGCATTAATACGACTTGACCACGCCCTTCCTTAAAGTTATAACCATGGAAATGTTTACACATTTCAAAAACTATTTTAATATAATTTAATAAGATGATATTTTAGACATCCTTTGCTATGGTGTAGTGAAATAAATGAATGGATGGAGAGAGGACCGACGAAAAGAAAATACAAAGCACCGGCGTGCGACACTAAGTGAAGAAACGTTAGACGCAAGACGAGCTGCTAATGCTCAATCGCTGCCATTACGGCTACGTTCACAGACAACAGAAGCCGAAGAAAGAGGTTTTATGTTTATATTAAATCGTATATATTAAGGTTGTGCTGGGAAAACCAGGTTAAAAGTTAACAAGCCCTACACCAAAAATATTTTATTTTATTTAGAAAATAATAAGTTTTTGCAGAGATGTGTATGGTGTGTGATCACCAATTTGGAGAGGATAAGGAAAAAGTGAAAGGCTCCTTTCGGTATTCTGTGTAGCGTGTCGCGATGTATGTAATGGTAGTGCACGAATGCCACCCAAATAATCAAGGAACAGCAGCTGAGCAAGAATGAATACTCACATTGAGTAATCACTGGATTTATCGATGCGAAATTACATAGTTTGATGGAAAGGTTATAAAACTAAACGCGCATGCTAGTCCGGCACTTGCTATCTCAACGAGTTCGTTTGACTAACATACTAACCATCACGCAGTTTCCCCGCAGATGTAGGCAGAGAGGTTAGAACGCCTCATTCTTCTATCTTGGCATATCACTTTCGCTTATGCCACAGTCATATATCTTCTCATGCACGCTTTCCGATTGTTGAAGCTTTAAACAGGGGCCAGAGTCCAATATTTGTTATCTCTGATGTTGCCAGGTCTTTCGCGGTCGCTTTTTGATTCTGCTGCCTTTAAAACTCGCTTAATATATTTTCTTAATCACACTCTCCTGGTTCACACGTTCCACGTGACCAAACCATCTCAGCGATCCTTTCTTTATCCTATCTACCACGCTACAGCCAGCGCCACATTCACTTCTAATTTGTTCCTTACTCGCTCTATTGACCAAAGATTTTCCGTGCTTTAGCAACCGCATTTTCATCGCACTAAGTTTACTTTCATTCCTTTTATGCCAATTCCAGGCTTCACTTCGTTACGATAGTAAAAATACAGTGCAAAAAATTCTGATCCGTATGTGGCTAGTTGCTATCATAATCAAATGATGGAGACTGAAAATATATTTATACCAATACAATTGCAAAAATTTCTTAAAACTTTGTGCGTTTGGTGATTGAACTAATACGGGTTCGTTCCTTCTAGCAAAAACAAGGCATTTTCTGACATAGTAAAGTACCATAGCACCGTAACACGCGTCAGTAAAAATAATATCTTTGGAACATACTACCTTTTGTAATTATAGCTACATAGTGAAAATTAACGCTGTGTATTTTAAAAGGTTTTTTAAACAAATTTTAGGAAAAGGTCAAATTTTGGAAAAAAATAATAATTTTGCCGAAATAAAATTTGATTTATATCTAAACAAATGTATTTTTAACATTCGAATTTCTTGATACTTCAACGTTTTATAGAAAATAAGTCATAAAATATTGAAAATAAAGCTAATTTTTATGCCGCTTATCTTCTTAACTGTTGACACTTCACGCAATGTGTAAAGAATATTTTCTATTCAAAATTGAACGAAAAAACTTCCCGAAGTTTTTGCTACTAGTAACAATACACCCTGCGTACACTCATATATGAAATGCTATCATCGAGGTAGAAACCTATCTAAAATCTACGTTTTTTTTGCCGAAATTTGGCACAGAGACGTATTCCGGATGACGATAAAATAATCAATCATTAATTTTTAATAATAACTATGAATAGAACACAACGTTGTTTACTTCACACAATGACAGTTTAATTAAACAAATTAATTAAAATGTTTTCGATGCTTACTGTATCATCTTCAGTAATATACTGTCATTGTGTGAAGTAAACAACGTTGTGTTCTATTCACAGTTATTTACAATGAAATTCCACAAAGTTAATCACGAGAATTTCGAAATATTAATTTTTACGAAATCGGTCAAAAAAATGTATAAAAATTCCGACGCTTTATTTAAAAAATATTATACCAATTATATTCATGAACACATTCTTATTGTGAAGTTGCGATTTTTTCAAAACAAAGTTTTGTGAGATTTAAAACCAAATTAAAGCAAACCAAAAAAAAAATGCAACTTCACAATAAAAATGTGTTCTTGAATATAATGTATGTGCGTTGTACCAAATGTGTCCAAAAATATAAAACGAATTAAACGGTTATTTCTGGCGTCCATCTAGCAACAGAAACACAAAACAATTTGTGCCTGCCGTACCAGAAAGAGTGGATTGCTCTAAAAATGGATAATAAATGTTAATCAATTAATAAATGAGATTTACAGATAAGGTCGATATATTCACGGTAATATACAAGGCCGCTATGGCGTAATTGGAGAACGCGCCTGCCCCGGAAAGGAGGAAATCCGCGGTTCGAATCCCGGTAGCAGCCAAATATTTTTTCGTGGATTTGATTTTTCTGTATGTCTTTCTAATTGATTAATTAAATTGGTTTTATATTATACCAAAATTATAACAATTTTGTTTTTAAAATATATTTTTTTTAACTATTTCCGTTTCAGAGTCTCATCGGTCCCCGCCCCCTCGCGCAAGTGCGACAGCGCAATACATTTCGTACTCGAATAAAATAAGTCCAAACAGTACATTTTCACACGAGCTGTACAAAAATATTTCGAAAATGTGCTGTGACAAAACATCGTTATCCGGTCCGCACGTCCGCCAGAGTGTCTGAGAGTGCTTTTCCCGCCAAATTGTAGTGTTTCGGGTCTGTGGGACGTACTTCCCCCCCCTTTCTACCCTCCTACGCCCGACCGCCAACCGCCGGCTTCAGAGACCCAACTCTTTGCATACGGATTCCGATATTATATGCAATATTATAAACAATTATATAACACAAATACTAACACAGAGATACCTTTCCTCTGGAGCCGCCCGTTTACTCATAAATGCATTTGGGGTGTCACGTGTCAAATTCCAGCTGAAGAGACTATTTTAAATTTATTTATTTTAATATAACATTTACATTACAAACATACGTATAATTCGTAAATATTATTAACAAGTGACATAAAATACAAACAACAAAATATCAAACGTATATAAATTCATTCATATCAAAGGTGTAGGAGAATCCTGCTTCGGAAAACCCCTTCAGACACATGGAATATATCAATACCCAAAGCGATTTTGTTCAGCATAGCGGTAGCTCTTCCAATAGTCATAACCATCGGCATGTTGGTCTTGTATATTGGAATGTGAAACAATCTATGCTGACGATGTCTAAGGTAATTATCAGGAACATACAAACCAATGCTCTGCATAATTTCAGTATTATCGATCACACCGCGCAACAATGGATAAAAATGTGTAATCAAATACACATTCCTTCTAGTCTCTAGAGTAATGTAGCCAAGCATACCCTGGAGAAACTCCGTTGGTAAAGCCTACAGTCCATTCTTAATGCGGTAGCAAGAAGAGTATATGTTGCATCAAAATTCTCGCGTATAACATCCCTTTTGCGTGAACTACATTGGTTAATGTATAAGGCGACACATAGTATGGCGCCTCTGTATCTTCAAGGGCTCTGCATCCTAGACGACTTAAATAGTAGACGCCAAACTCTGAGGTCAGTCACTACTTCAGCTGCAGGAAGGAAGCTGTATAACCGACCATTCACTGCCAGAAGACTAAGTTTAGTGAACGGGCACCCTCCATAATACGGAATAGTGCGTCAGAAACAGTCTTTATAAAAATACTTAAAACGCAACTTTTTGTAAAATCCTTTCCATACAATTAAATACTAGTGTAGGACTAAACAATGTTAGTGTAAAGCACCCTTGAGGTGATTTTTTTTTTTATGAAAATGGCGCTATAGAAATTATCCATTTTTTTATTTAACACTAAAACAATATTAAAAAAAAACAAGCCAATCTTACTGATATTATAAAAGTGAAAGTTTGCAAGGATATACGGATGTTTGTTTCTCTTTCACGCAAAAACTACTGAACGGATTTTAATGAAACTTTGCAGTATTACAGCTTATACATCAGAATAACACATAGGCTATTATTTATATATAAATTGAGTAAATTGGCTAAATTATATCGATAAGTGTCAAGTAAGTCGGAAAAAATCCTGCTATTTGAGAGCTATCTGGGCGTGCAGTGCGTAAACCGTTAGAGTTACACGACAAAATGTATGTTGGGTTTGTTTCTCTTAAAAAGTTCTGAAAAAAAGTCCACGGCTGCATATATCTACCTTTTATGTGGAAGCCATTATTGCCAAAATAGTGAATCATGAATAGATTTAAATTGGATACTGTATTTACAATCTACGATGCACATTTCATAGGATTACATTATTAGGAAAATAAATACTTTTATCGCTTCTGGCCGTCTCCTATAATCTCAAACTGAAAATATAGTACCGATAAATTAGCGTTTATTGGAGAAAAGACATTTAGTTGCTTGATACATACACACATGATACATATATAAATATAAGATAATATGTAACAAGTCTCTAGGCCACTCCCTACCTCGCTACGTATATAGTAATACCTGTTCTGAGGTAGGTAGCTTTTTTATCGTTTTACCACCTTATATTGATACTAGCTGTGCCCGCGCGGCTTCGCACGCGTTGATTTTTTGTCTCCTTCCAGAACTTTCAAGAAATTTTCTAGAAGAAACCTTCTAGACACACCGACACATTCCGCCACTCAGTTTAGAACCTTATAGAACTTTCGGGAATTTTCTAGAACCTTCTCCTCCTAGAACTTTCTAGAGCAGATTTTTACGGAACCTTCTAGACTCACCGACACAATCGGCGCGACTATTTTGAAATAATCTGAAGCATTTGCAGCCTTCCCAGTACTAGAATGCACATTTTCGTCACCAACTCCCACCCACGCTCAGCCACCCCCACCAAACTCGCACATTTTCAATGGAACACCAAGGGCTATCCACCACCATAACCACCAGGGGGTGGTAGTATCTGGTTCTGGAGAAAACTTGGCGGATAGGGAAACACGGGGCCTTTTTATATATATATAATGATTTAATTTATTTATTTTGAAAGAAAGTACATACAACAATAATCGAGAGTAATAAATATTAATATACTCTCCAAATAAAAAGTACTTTACGATATTGATATAGATTACAGAATTCTGTTGTTGATGGAGGAAAAAGGGCCCATGCGTTTATTTGGTTAGTGAGGAAAATTTTTTTTGGCGAATATTTATTTTTTACTTTTTAATACATTTAAATATAAGCGTATTTTAAATTTTTTTTATGTAAAACAATTGTAAATAATATTGGAATCCGTAAACATATTAGGTCCTTACATATGAAATTGGCGTTTAGTACAGGAGGAACATAAAGCCGATTTTTTTTTATTATAATATATTTATTTAATCAAAGTATGTACCGTTGCTATCTATGCACTTTTGCCATCTCATAGGTAGTTCATCGATCCCTTTACTAAAAAAACCATTCGGACGGGAATCAATAAAATCTTTCAAGGCGGTTTGGACTGCCCCATCGGAGTTGAATTTTTTCCTTTGCAAGAAGTTATCCAAATTTCGAAAAAAATGGTAATCTGTTGGGGGCAAGGTCCGGAGAGTACGGTGGTTGTCTTAGACATTCCAATTGAAGCTCCTCTAATTTGGTAGCCGTCTGTTGTGCAGTGTGTGGTCTAGCGTTATCATGAAGCAGCAGTGGCCTAGAGCGATTAACCAGCCTCGGTTGTTTAGCAGCTAGCTTTTCCATCATGGTTTGCAGTTGCTGACAATAGACATCTGCCGTAATCGTCTGGCCAGATTTAAGAAAGCTGTAGTGAACGACACCAGCACTAGTCCACCAAACGCTCACAAGTAACTTTTTTGGAGTCAATTTTCGCTTGGGGCATGGTTTGGCTAGGTTCGGCAGGGTTCAGCCATTGCGATGAGCGCTTCCGATTATCGTACAGGATCCACTTTTCATCACAGGTAATGATTCGATTTAAAATCCCTTCATTATTGTGCCGGTTGAGTAATGCAACGCAGCAGTCAACGCGCGTTTGTTGATTTGCTTCACTCAATTCGTGAGGTACCCACCTTTCAAGCTTTTTCACCTTACCAATTTGCTTCAAGTGGATTAAAACAGTTTTATCACTAACACCGCAGCCTGCAGCTAACTCGGATGTGGTTTGCGATGGATCCGCTTCCACAATAGCCTTCAATTCATCATTATCAACTTTGGTCTCCAGCCGTCCACGGGGCTTGCTCTGCAGGTCGAAATTTCCAGAACGAAAACGTTGGAACCAAAAACGCACTATGTTTTCTTTTGCGGCACCGTCGCCATACACATCATTAATCCTTTGAGCCGTTTCTGCAGCACTGGTGCCACGGTGGAACTCGTACTCGTAAATGACGCGATATTTCAAGTTTTTCATTTTGTAAACTGAGTGACGCAAAGAAAAAAACAATTTAGGAAAAAACAAATGAATTATAATTTTCGAAACACAAATACATGAGTAAATAGCTGTATAAATTTGGATTTGGAATTCCTAACCAAAGAGAAGATATTTGAGATCAAATTTGCCAGTACGGCAAAACGCCAATTTCATATGTAAGGACCTAATATTTGTTCTAAATGTAATGGAATCATGTTATAATTTTTTTTCCATTAAAATATAAATGATATTATTAGAATTTATTTTTATTTTTATAAGAGTATCTTTAGTTATTGAGCCTATTGGCCTATTGAAGCATTTAAAAAAGAAAAAAAAAGCCCGCAAAGAAAATTTAATGGGATTTGCAAAAGAACCTCTGTCTACTTTTACAAGATTAAAAGTGCGACATGATGTTTTTGATTCAGTCGATAACAGTTGCGTTATGGGAGGACCTGAAGTGTAAGGGTTGTTAAATTTTTGGGGATGACGATATTCGCCCGCCAAGGGTTGAACCCCACTTTACGTGCGGGAGGGGCGACTCTATTGGTCGAGAATTATATTCGCATAATGACGTGTCGGTCGTCCAACTATTTGAAATTTAGTACGCTGACGCGAAAATATCATATGAATAAAATCATGATCCGTATCCGTGTGGGGAAATATTTTTATTTGATCCATTAAAAATAGTAAAAAATCATACATGTCGTAATTAAAAATAGTAAAAAATCATACATGTCGTAATTAAAAATAGTAAAAAATCATACATGTTGTAATTAAAAATAGTAAAAAATCATATATGTCGTAATACGGTTAATCAATATTTTACTTTTGTTTGTTGTTCAAATAAGTTTATGTTGGAATTTGATTATGATAACTGTTTTCTAAGTTTCAGAATTGTCTGTGGCTAATGTATCAGCAACACTGAAATAATTCTCGCTGTTTTAATTATACATTACCTATAAATCTGTGAAAAATCACGGGACATAATTATTTAGCAGAATTTTGAAGCTGAAAATTCATGAATCGAAAAAAAATCGTTTTTTTTTAAATTAACTTTATTCGCTTAGTCGTAAAACTAGTTTAAAAAATTAACTAGCAAACAAATTTCATCGACATTTACACATTATTACTACAACACCGTATTGTATTATATATGTTCTAAATCAGTTTCTTTCATATATTCTAATGGATTATGCTAAAGACATCTATGGTATTTTCCATATTCTTACGATTATAGTCATCTCATAGAGATCATAAGCCCTATAGACACTTCCATACACTTTTCCCATATAAATAGCATAATCTCTGTGAGACTTCCATACTCTATCTTAATTAATAATCATCTCTATGTGAACAAATCTAGTAATTGTGTTTTCAAAACATAAGTTTAAAAATATTGTTGAAATTTATAAGTCTACCATCATTATCATTAAAATACATAATTCTGTATGTAACAGTGTCCGTCCCAAACGCTACGAAGACAGCCTCTACTTGCGGCTAAAATATGAAGCTAAAGTTCGTCATTTTTGACGCGTTGTAGCTAAGAATGTTCTTAGGTTTTCACGGCCACTCAGAATCTTCTGGGGTATTATGCCGTGTTATTACGACCTTTCTGGCCGACGTTTCGGATCCCATTGCAGGGTCCATCATCGGGACTGATGTATTATTGTGAATATTGGTGTTGTGGTTAAGTATTGGCTTGCAATACCGTGTCGAAAGCAGGGTGAGAACGTTGTCAATGTGTGTTAAGTATTGGCTAGTAATACCGTGTCGAAAGCTTGGTATTTCTGTGTTTATGTGTTACGTGGCAATGCCGTGGCGGAGTCATGTGTTATCTTGTGTTGTGTGTATTTCAGCGTTTGTAGCTGTATACACACATATAATCGTTGGCTTCTAACATTGTCCACTTTCAAAATATGAGAGGTTTGACAGTAGGTATATATATAGTGACAGTATATAGACGAATACCTGATAGGCGTACAGCAGGTATAATATATAACTCAGCCGAAGATCAAATTATCTACGCGGTGTATAATATTATTTGCTTTAATTAACATACGATATTCGGGTACTGCTCCAACGTGCATTAATTATTCAATTATCTTTATTTCAATCGATCGGTCTACATTAATAATATTAATTTAAAATTATAAATTATCTGCAATTAAGTAATAAGGCTTAATTTATTGAAAAACCGTTTTATTGCAATTTTTTTATTATTATTTTTAAAAAAATGTCACGGGATTGCCGCTGTGGGATGCAAATGAAACATTTAAAATTGATTAATGTTTTATTAATTACAAAAAGCCACTTTTTATCACTTCTCAATAACTTGTCTCTTATATACTGGCGATGTTACTTAAATCGTTCAGGTTCGCATTAGAAAACTTCTCGCTTGTAAACTCAAGTAGAGAAAACACACATATTTTAAATCATATCTTAAAGATAAGTTATAAATTAACAATGTACAAGATATACAAAAAAACAGAATTATTAAAAACAGGAATCCCAATTATAATAATTTCGTTGTCTGTCTGTCCGTCCGACCATCCGTCTATCTGTCTGTCTATCCTCATAACTTTGTGTAACGTCCGTAACTACGTTGAAGTATTTTTTTCTTTATAGTAATATGTTTCTTTTCATTTTTATATAAATAAATATATACTTATTACTTAGGAAATGACATGTAAAAGTACCGTCATTTTTGACGGGTTACATCTAGAAACGAATAAATTTAAAAATTCGACTAGTTATAACTGGTTATCATAGTGTTACTAATAACGCATTCTCCTAGAATAGAAAACTCTGAATAACGGTTGTAACTATGTGTATATTTTACGACAAATGTATTTTCTGCTTATTACTCCCCTTATATTAACTCGTGGCGTCTGCTTGCTTGCTTGCCGGCTTGCCGTCAAAAAAACTTTGGATAGATTTTTGACCCTTTTCCCGTGATCCAATCGAGCTGAAACTTGGCAAGTAGACACGTGGCGACGATCAAGAAGATCTATCAAATTATCGTTAAAAAAAATTAATAATTATAGTATAATTTCGGATTTTTAGAAATTTTATTGGTTTTTTCAAATTGGAATCATTAGAAAAGATTGATTAGCAACGGCGCGGCGTCCCGATAACGTCGCGGAATATTTTCTAAATTTGAATTACTCTGTCGGTATACATAATACGTACTTCACTACGAATGTCGAAAATCTAAATTGACTGACAAATGTTTTTAGAATTTAATCTTCAAAGCATGAAGTGTCTTATCAAAGCTTAAAACATCTGAAATTTTAGAAATATATTAAATTGCTGTAAGTTTAGTGTTATGTTATATGTTTTAATTCGTCTTTAATTGTTATTATATTTTACAAAGAAAGGAAGTATAATAAAAACATGTTTTTTATGGGTTACTTTTTTTTTCTATGTGATTCATATAATTTGTTTTAAAATAATTTTAATTTATAATCAAACTGATACGCGCTATTACACGGTTATGATATCAGAACCCTTTTCCGATCGGGGTCCGATCGAATTTGAAATATATCTCTTCTGTATGGTGTCCAAAGGGAGATCTCCCACAAAAACATTTCTGGGAAAGCTCCCAAATAGAGTCTGTATAAATTGGAGATCTTAGTACCTTACACATTTCTTATATTCCTATAACATTGATTCTCATTGAGGAGAAAATATTGCGGTGTGGAAAAAATTTCAAAAGGATATCCACAATGTTACGTCTTTTCTGTGTTACATTTCAAAAACAGTGTTACGGAAACGTTGTAATTACAGTACATAATGCCGAATAATAGGTCGAACAGATCGGATTCAGAAGAGATTGTTGTCATACAAGTATAGTAGATTCAAGCTGACGATATCATTTCGTCAGTTGTGGCTTAATTATGTTAAGAATGACAATTAAAAAAAATAACCCATAAAAACCAAGTTTTTATTATACTCCCTTTTTTTGTAAAATATAATAACACTTAAAGACGAATTAAAACATATAACATTACACTAAACTTACAGTAATTTAATATATTTCTAAAATGTCATGTTTTGAGCTTTGATAAGACACTTCATGCTTTGTGTAGTGAAGTACCTATTATGTATACCGACGGAGTAATTCAAATTTAGAAAATATTCCGCGAAGTAACCGGGCCACCGTTCCTAGTAATAAAACTTTTGTAATGATTCCAATTTGAAAAAACTATTAAAAATGTGAAAAATCCAAAATTATACTATGATAATTATTATTTTTTAACGAAAATTTGATAGATCTTCTTGATCGTCGCCAAGAGTCTGCTTGCAAAGTTTCAGCTCGATCGGATTTTCGACGGCAAGCCGGCAAGCAAGCAAGCAGACGCCACGAATTAGTATAAAGGGAGTAAAAATCAAATTAAATTGATTTATAAGTTATTAATTTATAAAGTCTTTGTAACGTAAAAAAAAGCTTAGTAATCCAGTGATTGAGGGTTCAATCCTGATTTCTTCAGTCCTGAGACCACCAGTAAAAATATTGATGTGACAGGGGCGTGCAGTGAAAATATTCTAACATAACATTTGCGTTAGTACCTACATATATATTAAAGCGAATTAAAAGATATATCTCGTAACATTCCTATCGCCATTATTTTAATATTATTAAAATTTTAATAAATAATATTCTGTCACATAAATTTTTTATTTCAATGTTTTTTTAATTAATAAATAGTTAAATAAGATCTCATTTTACCCAAATATTAACGGACTTTATTTATCCATAAATATTATATTAAATATGTGATTTTATATTGAATATTTCAAGTTTTGTTCAAATTAATGATTTATTCTAGCCACAAAACTAACGTTTTTACTAAAAAAAGAATAGTATTTACGTTCAAGAGTTATTTTACTTGGCTTCATTACTTACTGAAAATGATTAGTTTTTCTTTACTACTAATTCGGCACAGCGCAGCGGCAGTAGAATTTCAATCTTTGACTCATTGTTTAGAAATTATATAAATAACTTTTCTTGCACAAGTATAAATGGGTTTCCTTAAAAAATGAATGACATTTAGTTCATTTAAAGCGTCACATTTTTTCTTCTTCTTTGCATCACAACTGCAGAACATAACAGTAGCAAAAAGTTGGTGAGATGCATTCTATTCAGTCAAAACTGGAATAAAATGCACGAATACGTACGGTTACGATAATTACTGTAAGACTAATACTACAATCATCAACTCGTATATAAGTTTAGAAATGTCAAAAATCTATAACGTACAGTGGGATGTAAATTTAAAATAAAATTTAGAAAATATATTTTGTGTAAGATCCCAACAGGTTAAAAATGTCATATTTCCAATAACAAGTGAGCAATATACAGTTACTCATAAAGTTTAATAACGATCAAACAATAAACAGTTATGCAAATAATTCAATAACGATCATGCAGTAAACAACAATTCTATTACGTGGATTACAACCAGTAATTCACATTCCTACAATATTTCTGATAATAACAGATATGTGCCGTATGGATGTAAATCCGCCACTATCCACATGAGCTTCATATGGATGGTGGCGGTTTTGCAACCATACGCTATATTTTTTAAATTTTTTTATTTTTGTATTTAATTAATAATATATATAATATTTTTTTCTACAATCATACATAAATGTTTAGAAATCGATATTTTTTGTGTGTGTATACCTCACCAAAAAGAATTATATTCTTGTGTGTGGTGAGGAATATCCACTTACAATCATAGGTATAGGTAGTGTAATCTAATTATATATCAATTGGAAGGAAAGAAAAGAAAATCTAATACATCAAATCTTAGTTAATAATACGGTATATAGAATAAGCAGTTATGTAAACAATAATATAAATAATAAGCAATCAAGAACTCAATCACAAAGTCAATTCTATAATAAATGAGAACCCATTCGGGTTCATTGGGGGAATATGCACACAAGGCGCAACCGCAAAACATTCACCATCTTGCAAAATAAATTGGATAAATCAAATTATTATACAGGTATCTTCATCGATTCGTGGGAAGTACTCAACGGTATCTCCATACGAACAACCCATATCAGAACCAAAAGAAAGCGGGACTGACCAAACGGCCCCAAACGGGTAAGAAGCCACTCACCGAATATACCTCAGATAGTCAGATGAAATGAATCTCCAAGTAATCCACCATAGGTGAATTTGGATTCCCCCAAGGTACGGTCCCTAGAACTCTACCATTCTTCACTCACATAAAGGACACGTCTCAACAAAATCAACGGTTAACTAGTATTCCACGCAGACGAGACCGCACTCCATATATACATCCATTCATTCAATAAGTTCCTTAACGACTTTAATAAGAACAACAACAATAAACAGTAATTAAATAAAGATTTTAGGTTTATATTACGGTCATTTGACATATTTATATATTGAAACAACGGATATTTTATATGAATAGAATTTTATATGAGAGATTCAATACTCTACGATGGAGTTGTATCAGGAGAATGTATTATCGCCGCGGGAGTCAAAAACGTACAGATTATTTTTTGCGCGGACGCAGATTGTATGCACTACGTGGAGGTGTGTTACTTTCTTCCGTTAGTGTGCTCTTGATATTGCACATTTCAACACATTCACATGGTTTGTATAAAATATCCATTGTTTCAATATCAAAGAAATTAAATAATTAAGATTTGCTATGGTTTCTAGCTTGCGGACACCTGGAAAAATCAGTATTAAAAAAAACAGTTTTATATCGTACATGGGTGTTCCAATATTTTATTATACAATATTACCCCTTAATAAATAATGCATTTTATCAATTCAATCCTTTTACAAATATTTTTTTTTCTCAGGCCTACCTTTGGGATACTTGTCAGTAATTCTGCTTCATGAAATATTGATGAAGAGCAGAGGAAGAGTGCGAACATAAATAAAGTGTAAGACTATCCGAAAAAACACTAAATGTAAAATGTGTTACTGTTTTTTTTTAATTCTTAAGAGAGATAGATGAGTAAAATTATGTTAAATTGAAAGTTTATCATTTTTATTGTTAGTTCTTCATCACAATTTTCATCCCCTTCTCTTTGGAGGGGCGCAAAGCTTTACCAGCTTCCATATCTTGCACCGTTTCAGTGATGATGTTTGATGACCAACGAAGTCCAATCTCTCTTTATAATGTATTTGTTGCTACTAATCTCAGTATAGCCTGGGTGGACCCAATGGCTGCATGTTGATTTTTTTTAAAATTATTTTAATAATTAACACAAAATAACTTTTATAACGCGGTCGAACGGGCAGCGTTCGCTCGACCCATTGGGTACACTTCCTCAGGGGCGTGGGTACAAATGACTTGGTGACAAGCTGGGCAAGCGCCATGCGGTATCGCGACCAACCCCGGATTCTGCTGCTGGGTCCCCAGACCAGGTCCTCCAAGGGTTGCTGTCCTCTTGTCGCTACTGGAGTAACTACAGATTCCTCTACCGGGTCTGGGGTGTCTTTTTCATCTTTTTTCTGGGGATTTTTTTTTCATTTTTTTCTTGGCGACACCTTCTTTTTTTTTGGTCATCGACAGTTTTTCTGACCGGTGACCTTTTTTTTTTTTTTGGTAATCGATATATTTTCCTATGATATTATTATATTTTCTCGATGTAATCGATACTTTTACGAGTACGATACTTTTTTTTTCCGATACTACTCATGATACAGTATCGATACTTTCTATTCGATATCGTGTCCCTACCCCAGACTAGATCCTCTGTTAGTTACGTTTTGTAAGCCAGCGAAGGCCAAAGGCTCGGACTGAAGATTAATGAAGATCTCTATACATTGTCTGACTTGTATTCAAAACAGCGCAGAACAAACCAAAGGATTTGTATTCTGTAATACTTAAACATTTTAAGTCATGTTCCATTGATAGTTTACCAGTGAAAGTGGCGCCATCTCTTAGTATCCTTAGTAGGGCTGAATCCTTGGGTGCTTAATATAATGACAACCACCTTTCGTGTGTGGGTTTGTTAATTATAGCTGGCGCCATCTTTGAGCAGACTTTGAAACAAGTACCTTAGCTGTCAATCAAAGGTAGATAACCTTTTTAGCACCATCTACGGAATTATTGGAGAATAAATTATGTTGATGTTACACTTTATTATTATTTGAGTTTAATTGCTTCCAATCAGTTTCAGAACAATTTATATTATTTTGTGGTATAAAACTAAATTTCTAACATGAGTGACTATACTTTGTAATCTGGGAAAAATCAACGGGCAATGAGACAAAAAGACTAAAAAACTATACTGAAAAATAATCATTCACCTTTCATTAACTGATCCCTGTACCATATAACATAGTTGAGATCCAAAAATGCTCAATAATCCATTAGGCCTACGCAGTCAATTTATTTTTCATCAATAAAATAAAGCTTTCAATGGTAAACATCGACTGAATCAGTAAGGAATTAAATTATCGATATTTTTGTTTTCATGGAAATTAAATAAAAAAAATTAAGACGTTTCCAAAAAATACCTGATATTTTGAAATATTTATTATATTACAATATTATGAAACACTAGCTGTTCTTACCCGGCGTTGCACGGGTTAAGGATTAAGGTTAAAATAAATGTGTGAAGGTAAACAAAGGTTCGATTCGAACGGTATAGATTTGCATCGAAAATATATCAGCGGGAAGGGGAGGGGTAAGAGAATAGGAGGAAAATGTTGCTTATGTTACCCGCCGAGTCCGAAAGAATATGTTTCCAAATGTTGAGTCCGATCGGTCAAACGGTGCAGATTTGCATCGAAAATATGTCAGGGGAGGGAAAGAGGTAAGAGAATAGGAGGAAAGTGTTGCCTATGTTACCCGCCGGATCCTAAAGCATAAGTATGAAAAATTTGAATCGAATCGGACAAACGGTGTGGATTTGTATAGAGAACAGACAGACAGACAGACAGACATTGAGTTTTATAGGTATAGATTAAATCCTCTTATTGTAATTTACTAAAGACACTTAAATTTGTAAGTAACGTAGAATATTTTTAATGTGTATTATTGACATCTATGTAATTTATTTTTAACGTGATAATTGCGGGTCTGGTAACTCTGTATTTTTTAAACTTAGTATATTTTTGTAGATATTTTAAAAGTATTTTTATTCCCTTCACTAAATAGGTACATACAATAAATCTCAAAGGTTGCGTGTGCAAAAATGAAATTTAAAAAATATCTTCTACCTTAAATACGCTATGTACGGCCTGGCCTTGCTACCGGAATTAATAAATAAACAAACGAAATAAGACCCACGTGAATAGGACTATATTTCCTTTTTAAAGGGACATTTACTTTTCCTTTAAGGTATAAAAATGTACTTAATGTTCCAAATTATTTATTACGCGCATACACGTGGTGCCATCATTTTATATTCCTTAATTTGACCTCAATATCAGTTTTATTACGCACACTAAAAGGCCACAGAAATAGATTACTTTCGGGAGAGGGTAGGAACGCTCATCGCGGGACACCAGCCGTTTAATATTGATTAAACTATACGCATTAATATTGAATAAATATTCACTTTTGTACAGGAGAATTCGTGAAATTGTTTATCCACTTGACACGCAAACGCAGCACAAGTTGGACGTGGTTATGCGGGAAGCATCCAACCCAAAAAACATGGAACTGAAAAAATGGCTATTTAAAATTTGAATCTACAAAAACCTAATATGTACATCGAAATTTAATTCGTTATTGCATACTTTTTGCATAGGGCCCATTTGTGTTATTTACTTAATGTTTTATTTTTCTTTATATATCACTTTGTTAATTGTTTTTGATAGAATTATACCTTATCTCCTTTTTTTATTATTACCTATCAATCTATACATCTTTATATACATTGTTTTTTTTAATGGTACGTTGTACCGTGTATTAAATAAATAAATTTAAGAGATGTATTTTAACAGAATGTTAGTAAACTTAGTAAAAACCACTACCAGATTTACGGTCTACCGGTTTCGAAAATAGTTCAATTCCTCTGACAAGATTAACACGCATGTGAACAATTGTGTTGATAGTTTTACAATACTATGGTTGGAGTGTATAGTGTTGTCAATGTAGTAGTGTAGTATTGGTTTTGACGAAGAGACGGGTACTTCTCGAAAACGGTAGACCGTAAATCTGGTAGTGGTTTTTACTAAGTTTACTAACATTCTGTTATTATGTCTAACCACAGAGTTAATGCTTTAAATATTAAAAATATTAAGATGTGTTTTATGTTTTTTTAATGTAGTTATAAGGAAAAAAACTTATTTACAAAGATATAACGCGTTATACATATTGGATTCTTTCTATAAAATGTCTTAATGTACGAAAAACTTAGTTATTTTTTCTATGTGGGTTCTATGTTCTACGAATTTGATAAAGCATAAACTAAAAAGTATTATCAGAGGCGAAGAAAACGTTCAACTCCCTTAGATGCTTTTTACAAAATTATTATCGTGTCGAAACAGTAAAATTCCAATGTTATATAATGCATCAATACCACATGGATGCTTTTAACCAATATTTTTGTTTGACAAGGATTTATACATTTGAAGCCGCAGAAAACAGTCAAACCACTTTTTTATGTTTAAGAGTTAATTTAACGGTGATGTGGTTGGTAAGAAAAATATTGAATTTACAAAAAACTATATTACTCAGAGCTTGGACGTATTCAGCACATAAATATATCGTACTGAGCTGTCCAAACCCGTACCTAACTCATTTTTATCATTTTGTGGGTAGAATGCTTTCTGCATAACTACGTCCAGTTTTACCCCTCAGCATACTGTGATAAAAAATACCCGTAAGCAGCGAAGATGTCAAGTCGTATTACCGTAAGGAATTGACTATTTTTAAGCATTTTAAACATGCATTTTAAACACTTTTAATGGCTTTGAAATAATTCATGTCAAATTTTGTGAAGAGAGAATAATTATGTTATTGTAATTCCTTTACTACTGTTGAGCAAATAATGAAACTGGTAATCAAAAATAGAGACATTTTGAATATGCAATCATTAAAAATTATACTGGTCTTTAAAAGGATTAAACAAACTGAAAAAAATATTTTTAAGGCGTATCTTAATGTATATGTTAAATAATTTGGAAGAATATCATATTATATACATTAAAATAAATATTCCTTAATATTTGCAACTTCAAGTTCAAAAATATGGAGGTACCTTTACCAGCTGCTAAATCTATGGCATTCCAAATAAATTACACGAGTAGAATTTAAAACAGTTATGTGTCAATTTTGCATGGGATTGAATAAAAAATAGCGTACAAGACTTAGTACAGCTTCTTGTAAGCAGGATGTATGATGTATGCAAGGAAAGTTATCTTATTATGAATGTTAACGAGTCAAAAGTAATGGTATTCGAAGAGGAAAGTACTATAAGGTGTGAAATATTATTAGACAATGAATGTTTGGAACACATAGATAAGTTTGTGTATTTGGGAAGTAAGACTTAAATATATTGAGACGAAGGTGACTGCAGGGAATAAGATGAATGGTGCTTTCAATGCTATAATTTCTAATATGAAAATAACAACCGGGGCAAGGTTAGTGGTAGTCAATGGAATTTGAAGAGGAATGAAAGTAGATTGAATGTAGTAGAAATGAGATTATTTAGACGTTTGGAATCCATTTATGAAAGAGTGAAGAATTAATAAATTAGAAACGAGTGTAAAGCTGATCTGTGTAAGCATACGGAATAGAATCAAAAAACGTTCGTTAAAGTGGTTTGGGCATATTGAACGAATGAATTAGGAAATAATGGTAAGAAAGATATATGACGCAAGTATTGACGGCGCCTGAAAGAGAAGGCGGCCGCAGAAGACATGGCATGATTAACTAGATATTGGAAGATGGTCCTATTTTTTTTCAAAAAAAAAATAGGTCTGCAATAAGCACTCGCTTTCTCCACTCCTCTCTGTCACCTGCCAGCCTCTTCATCTCTTGGTAGGTGCCACAGCGCACATCTCCGATAATCTGGTCTACGTAGCTGAATCTCGGGCGGCCTCTACTATTGCTGCCCTCAACATTTCCCTCGACGATGGTTAAAAGTAAAAAAAAAAAGTTATAAGTGGTCCTATTAGGAGTCTCAATAGTCGTCGAGCTTGCATACGAAGATGTATGAATGTGGATGAAACGAGAGTCTGGAGAGAAGAGGATGGCGCTACATCCTCTCTGCTTAATGCGAAAATTGAAATAATATTGATGCGATACGTATTCCCTGTTTGCATTTCTATTGCAAAAAAAATTTGTAATTAAAAATTAATTATTTTACATTAGAATTCGCTTTACGTAATTAGTATTCTACTAGTGATTTCTAAGAGTAAATATTTTTCTTAGGATTAACTAATGATATTAAAATGAAGTATATATTGCACGTTTTTACGGAAGTAGGTATTATAGGTTTAATTTACCTATATTACTTAATGGTAAGGGAAGGGGGTTGTAACTATGGGATAAGTCGTTGGAATATTTTTGAAGAACGGGTCACGTTTTTGTTAAAGACAGACTGTAAGAAGCCTTCCCCAATGGGTCGTTACACTTTCTGCGTGGAAAATTACCCATAACCTGTTATTTTAGCGAATAACATTCCGCGAAAATATCCACCGATTTAGCAGTCATGATGAGGGAGTCGTTAGAATTTACGCACTCGATAACCGAGTACTGCAACAAAAAGCCTTTGTACTTAACATACATCGTAGGCAGTAAGGCATTGTTATACATGATACCCATGGTGTCGATTAGGTGTATAGACGACTGTGACGTCACCCACACCCTGTTAGCGAAGTCAGCGCCATGTCTGAGAGTGAAATAAGGAGCAAAATAATAACTTAGTGTATATTATAGATATCTCACAGAGACGAAACTGTATTAATTATGGGAAAGTAGGTATAGAAGTCATTTGGGTGTAACAGGACTTATGACCTGTCTTTTGGTTGGCTTAAGTGATCACTTTACACAATTGTAACATTCACCATTTCCACCCATGATAGAATATACCATGCTTATTCATTTTTTGGAAGTTGTATATATGTTCAAATTGCGTGAAGCTTTCATATATGAGTTGTAAGCGCCTTTTCCATGCGGCCTGTACAAAGCCATTTTCATTCCCCTAAATCCCCACAGATATTCTGAAAAATAATAACTGTTTATAAATAAAAGCTCAGAATATTTTGAGTTTGTCCAAATTTTTCAGAACAGTACTGGATTTTTTTACATCATTAATCAATGATATCATGAATCAGTTCTGTTCTGAAAAAATTTGACAAACTCAAAATATTCTGAATGAAAATACTGGTCACGTAATGCATATTGTATTGAAATGCAATACAATTTTTTTTTTGAATGAATCAGTGAATCAAGTAAAATCCTTGAAATATAATGTTTTAGTACAAATATTTAAAATTAAAACCCTATTAAATATTACACCTATATCTTAGTGAATTAAACACATACTTTTTTTATTATATTTTTCAACAAACAGACCATCAACAGATCATTATCGACTCTAAAAGATGGTCCTAGAGTGACATTACAGTTAAAAGTATAAATATTTTATGAACATGGTATATGTTATTACAAAATACACTTTTTTATCATAAATTAATAATAAATAATGCCTTAGTGATAAAATAAGTTGGAAATAATATTCAGAACAAAATAAAGACATTCGCAAATAAATAAATAGAATTACAGTAACCCTCATTGACAGGTAAATATATAATGACATCCCTTTTCCATGAACTTAATTGGTTACGTTTCTCTCAAACAGTCGAAATTGAGTTGTGTTGGTTAAAACGTACAAGGCGACACATCATATAGCTTCTCTGTATCTTCAAGAGATCTGTATCCCGAGACGACTTAAATGGTAGACGTCAAACTCTGAGGTTAGGTGCTATTTCAGCTGCAGGAAGGGTTGTAGAACCTATCATTTTTCTAGTTTCAGAAGACTTAGTTTAATGGATGGACATTTGCGGTTGCAGGCCCAAAGGTGTGGAGCTCTCTATCCTCCGTAATACGGAACAGTGCATCAGAAAGTGTTTAAAAAGACTCAAAATGCACCTTTTTGAAAAATTATTTCCATAAGTTCGTAATGTCATATTTTAAATACTGGTGCAGCACTACACAATTTTTGTGTAAGGCGTCCTTGAGATGAATTTTTTACAAAAATGACGCTATATGAATTGTTAATTACTACTACTACTACTACTGGGTACTAAGAGGAATGAGCGAGCACTGGACGTTTTTGAAAGGAAATTTTTGAGGCGTATCTTCGGACCGGTTCTAGAAAATGGACTTTGGCGCAGACGTTACAACAATGAGCTCCATACTCTATTTAAGGAGCCAAATATCACAAAATTTGTAAAACTAGGAAGACTTCGGTGGCTGGGTCATGTGGAGAGAATGTCCGAGCATCAAGCACCAAACTCCCTGCTGAACTCAAGGCCAATAGGGCGAAGGAGCTTAGGAAGGCCAAAATTAAGATGGAGTGACAACGTCCTCAAAGATATCTCTGCCTTAGAGCTTCGAAACTGGAGAGAGCTGGCACTAGACCGAGATGAGTGGAGGAAAATTATTGAGGAGGCCAAGACCCATGAAGGGTTGTAGTTCCAAGAATGATGATGATGAATTATCAATTTTTATTATTATTATTTTATAATTGTTTATATTTTCATCTGTCGACGAGAGTTACTTTCGAAACTCGAGTACTGTTAATAATCTCAAGTATAATTTATAACGTTTTATTAATTCACAAATTATCCTTAATGAAGGTCATTATGAAACTCTATAAAGTTGACGCCGATTCTATCAACAGTAGATCTATGCTATAACATTTATAAATGTTTACATCTTCACCTGTCGATGGGAGTTACTGATACTCTCGAAACTCGAGTAGGCCTAATAAACTCAAGTAGAATTATAACAGTGTATGATTTATTATTAAGTTGACGGCGATTCTATAAACAGGTCTCTATCTTGCCCTGAAACATATATACTTACACAGAGAAGGTTCATTATAAATTTGGATTCATTTCTTTAAGTGGTCTATATCTTGTTCCGGTTAGAAACTCATAAATGTTGCGAACTGTAACTAGCTCGCCTGTAACATTACGACATATTATTGATTATTATTTTTATTTATTTACGTAACCTAAGGTTTCACGGTCGCAACCCTCCGAAACAGAATTATACAAGAGCAAACATGGTAGTTACGTCGGGCGAAGTCTGTAACTGCTGTTCCGTTCTGTTGAATAAAAATGTTTCCTTTGCCGGGAGGTTTTCAGTCAGAATTTGTACACACAAAGTTGAATTCATTTCGAAATAAATGTTGTAATATACCAGAGAAATATTTTTTGGAGTTGGTAAGATAGAAGTTTGCGCTTTTTCTTTATTAAAGGTTATTTTTGAGATCCTTTTTTGACAGTCGTTCTTTCAAAGGTTGTGCCTGTGGACGTCAAGTGGCCGATCGACGCCATGTTCTGCAAAACTTTTATTTTATACCAGCTGTAATCCGTCAAAAATTACGGTATTTTTACATGCTGATTCCTAAACAATAATTATTTATATATTTATAGCCGACACTCGTGAAATAATAATAACGTATTTTATCAAAATACTAGCTTTGCCCGCGCGGCTTTGCAGGCGTAGATATTTAATACACTGTTTTGATCGTCATAGAACATTCGCGAACCTTCTTAAACGTTCTCCTTCCAGAACTTTCTAAAGCAGGTTTTTCTAGAACCTTCTAGACTCATCGACACAGTTGGCGCGCCTATTTTGAAACAATCTGAAGCATTTGCGGCCTTCCCATAACAAAACAATGTGCTAGAAAGCACATTTTCGTCACCCACTCCCACCCACGCACAGCCACCCCCACCAAACTCGCATATTTTCGATGTGACACCAAGAGCTATCCACCACCATAAACATCGGTGGGTGGTTGTGGCTGGTTGTGGAGAAAACTTGGCGGGTAGGGAAACACGGGTTTCTTTATATATATATATTGATTTGAACATTTTTTTTTATAATTGTCCTGCCTGCAGTTAAACATACTATTCTAAACCCTGGTGATCGGACGGAACATGAAATGGTTTGCGTTTTTGCTATGTCCTATATGTACTGTATTTTTGAAGGGTAATGCAGATGACATCAATAGCAACATCGCTATCGATGCCACCTTCCGGTTTGCTGGCCCTTTTAGACGTGAATTCGAACGAAATTACGGACGTGACACGAAGTTACGGGAACAGACCGACGGACAGATAACGAAATTATTATGTTTGATTCGCTCCATTTTATTACCTGAGAGACCCATTCTGTGCCTTATTGATTTTACTAATCTAGATGATCTCGGAAATTTGTCGCTAGATTGACATTTTCAAGCATCTATTAAAATGATTTAACGCATCTATTAATAAGATTTTTCAAGTGGCAAATTATTCTTATCACAATTGTTAATCGCCTAGTGTACATCGCCAATATTAAAAAAACGAAATAAACAAAGTGAAATAATAAAAGTAGACATCCAAAGGGAGACGTTTGTAAAACATGAATGTTAAGCAGTTACCTGAGAAGGTCCAGACGAATATTTCTCTTGTTGAAAAATCCCAAGCCAAGGTGAATTTATTTGGTTCCACGTGGGATTTACATTCCTGTGTCTTTCCGTATATATATTATATTTTGTATACCGCCACTCCAGCTGCCCGAGTTCGTAAGGTTATTACAAAATTTTGTTGGTGCGTAATAAAATTACAGTTACTATTATTTTATTTTATACTTGCTGTAACCCGTCAAAAATGACGATACTTTTACATGCAGGTTTTTAGATATATTAAATATATCGTCGCTATACGAGTATATATAATAAATCTTATGTGCCGTTTAGAACATTCTGAGAAGAACGAATCAATTTGTTAATTTTTTATATAAATAATGGAGATATACTAAAAAAAAACATTGCCGTTGATCTGAAAAGTGTGCCTAGTAATTATTTAATATATTTTTTTATAAATCTGGTGTGTGCAATTATTTTTTAAAACAGTTTTATTCGTATATTTCATAATGTACTGAAATGACAAATAGGATTAATTATATAAGCAGGGACGATATATCTAAAAGAATAAGTATTTACTTATTTGTAGCCGACACCCATGAAATAGTAATAACGATTTTTATCAAGATATTTGAACATTTTTTTTATATTTCCCCTGCCGGCAGTTAAAGGTACTATTCTAAACCATGGCGATTGGGCGGAACATAAAATGTATATATACAGTATTTTTAAAGGGAAATGCAGGCTCGGCGATAGCAACATCGCTGTCGTTGCCGCCTTCGCGTTTGCTGGCCAGGGATTCAAGCCGTTTAATTTCGTTTTTTTAGCCGTGGATTCGAAAAAAATTACGGACGTTACACGAAATTAAGGGAATATACAGACAGACAGATGAACGGATAGACAAACAGACAAAGAAATTATTGTTTTTGATAAAATTAAGTAACTTGTTATCATAACTGTCCGCGGCGGGAGCAGGCTGAGGTAATGGAGTAGTAACACTTCATTGTCTGAATAATGAATTTTATGAAAAAAATTTAAACATGTATATGGATTAAGTACGCTTTATTACATGCTTTTCTTTACTCTTTGATCTCTTTGATTCTTTGTTTCTTTCCTTGTTTTGGAATCTTGTAATTGATTTTTCATCAATTTTTCGAATAGCTAGAGCTCTGAAACTTTCAATATTTACGTAAAGTGGATGACTATACATCATTTTCGACATTATTTCGATTAAAATTAATAATTTTATATTACTATTAAACATTAAATATCTATGTATAGGCAGTCCATCATCATCCATCCTTGGAGATTTATCAATATTAGTATTTTTTTTTTCCGATTTCAAATTTATTGATTTCAGTCGGTAGATTCAACATAGACATCAGATGTCAGAACAACATGTTGTATTATTATTTAATATGGCCACTAAGAAATATGGATTAATGAATTATATTTTTTATAGTAAGAAAATTAAGATAATAAAATTTGAATTAATGTATATTATAGATATCTCACAGAGACGAAACTGTATTTTTTACAATTAAGATTGTATTCTTAAGAAATACAGTTTCGTCTCTGTGAGATATCTATAATATACATTAATTGATTAATAATGTCTCTGTGACATAAATCCAGCACTGTCCTGAAAGATTTGAACAAACTCAAAATATTCTAATAAAATTTGTTTTAAACTTTATAATAACGTGTTTAATATTTCGATACTGCATGGGTCTTGTTAAAAGATTATTACTTATGTATGCAAAAAACTTATAAAAACGTATCTTCATTTTTATAGAGGTACTTATTTCTATTTTATTTGATATTCCTATTTTCATTATCCATTTATATGTTTATTTTATGTTTTATTTATATGTTCATATTAATGATTTATGATATACAAATTATAGATTTTATTGACCTTTTTATTGGTACATATTTAACGGATACCTGTCTTTACACCTGGCTTAATATATAAAAGAAATATCGTGTTATAAGTAATTACTGCTTATATACACAATGTAACATGGAGAGATCCATGCTTGGAGTAAGCCTAAGAGATAGAATTAGAAATTACGAAATTAGGCGCAGAACTAGAGTAGTGGATATCATGGATCATGTAGCGAAGCTTAAATGGCAATGGGCAGGACATGTTGCAATGCAGGATGCTGCAAGATGGCCTCCCAGAGTTCTGAAATGGAGACCTTGGGAGAATAAAAGAGGCATCGGAAGACCTCAAAAGAGAGGGGCCGACGATATAGCCGCTGTGGGGGGAAAGAAATGGCTAAAATTAGCAAACACCAAGGAAGGATGGAAGGGTATGGAAGAGGCCTGTATCCAGCAGTGGAGAAATGAAGGCTAATGAAGAAGAAGAAGAAGAAGAGGATACACAATGTAACATAGCTAAAACGTAAAACTTTACAAGTAGATTCCTTTCTAAATAGTGGGTCGAAAATGTTAAAGAAAAAATATTCTTATATTAATTGTTGTGGAATTAAACAACTTTAAAGTTGTAGTAGTGGGAATTACGAAATATTCCTCTTATATTTAACTGTAAATGGTTGCGGATATTTTATACGAACCGTATGTTTTTCCGAGGAACGATTCTTGACGTTTCGTTGAATGCTTATTCAACGTCATCAGGAGGACGACCTTTACCTGCGGAGGTAGAGGGCGGACTGATTCTTCTTTCGAGGGCGTAAATTATGTGCACTTTGTTGTGGAGTGTTCACTTCTTCTACAATAGTGCAATATGTACTAGTTACGTCGGCGCACTTCACTGCGACGTCTCTCAAGGGTTGAATCAATGATGACGTTGAATAAGCATTCAACGAAACGTCGAGAATCGTTTCTGGGAAAAACATACGGTTCGTATAAAATATCCGCAACCATTTACAGTTAAATATGTCTAACGACCGTAATAACATCCTTAACTCTTTAATATTCCTCTCATAGCTACGGTCCATGACAAGTATTGAAAATATTTTTGTGTTATATTTTTTCCAATTGCCGCCACATCAAACGCACAAATGTCGAACACCTAGGAAGAAAAAATACCGTTTGGAGAGTGCACGTGCGGGGGGGAGCGCGTGTCCCCGTCTGGGTAGGAGGGGGGGGTGACTTTTGTGCCCCACGTGCTGTCATTAAATTTTCATTAGCGCAATATCGCAGGTCGCAGCTGAGCGCCGTATTGTTTGAATTAATTGTATTAAGAAAACATTATTCAGCTTCACGCTCCGGGTCGATCGGTCCAAGGTTGTACTGGATCAAGTCTTTTCCTACACAGGTGGATAATTAACCACTTTTTAATTTTTTGCCTCACGCCGTGGGTAATACAATAATTAATATTTTCCAATTAGGG
>JADDOH010006387.1:0-73344 GCA_016648135.1 Agrypnia vestita
TAATGTCTTTAAAATATTATAACATAGAATCAATATATTATATAAAAAAACATTATTGTGTCTACTGTATAGATAAATAAATAAAAAATAGTAATATAATAAAAATTATTGTACGGATAATTTCAATATCAACCAAAAAAGGCGCATAGTCTCTTCAGCGGAATCTAAGATTGCACATCTAAGTGCATTAGGAGCGAGAAAAAAGTTTTCCCTTAGCATGTGAGGTACATAGAATGAGTGTATTTTAAAATTTCATAAATAAATGCACTAAATACATGAAAATAGTTTCGTTAGTTGTGTGTGGGCATATGCATCAATAAGCTTAATTTATGATTGCACTGTGAACATGAAAATAGTTTATCTGCAATTTGCGTACGGGCATGTGTTTTTAAGTAATCCTTTCGATTGCACGAATAATTGCACTGTGAACATGAAAACGGTTTTTTTCACTGTGCCTACGAGCATGTCTTTTTAAGTCTGATTTATTATTGCTCGAGTAATTGCACATGAAAATAGTTTTTGACCAGTGTGCTTAAGCACATGTACTTTTGAGCTTGATTTCTTATTGCAGGAATAATTGCACTATTGTGAACATGAAAACGGTGTTTCTCCACTGTGCGTAAGAGCATGTTTTTTAAAATAGGATTTATCATTACACGAATAATTGCATTGTGTACATGAAAATAATTTTTCTCCAGTATGCTTGAGTGCATGTAATTTTAAGCTTGTCTTTGTGTTGCACGAATAGTTGCACTGTGAACATGAAAACAGTTTTACTCCAGTGTGCTTAAGACCATGTAGTATTAAGGATGATTTCTGATTGCAGCAAAAATTGCACTCTGAACATGAAAACGGTTTTTCTCCACTGTGCGTAAGAGCATGTTTTTTAAAATTTGATTTATCATTGCAGGAATAATTGCACTGTGAACATAAATAAGGTTTTACTCCAGTGTGCTTAAGTACGTGCATTTTTAAGCTTGATTGATCATTGCAAGAATAATTGCACTGTAAGCATGAAAATGGTTTTTCACCAGTATGCGTATATGCATGTTTTTTTAAGTCCGATTTACTAACGCACGAATAATTGCAATGTAAACATGAAAATGGTTTTTCTCCGGTGTGCGTAAGCATATGTCTCGTTAAATTTGATTTATATTTGCACGAATAAATGCACTGCGAACATGAGTAAGGTTTTACACCAGTATGCTCAAGTACGTGCATTTTTAAGCTCGATTTATCATTGCAAGAATAATTGCACTCTAAACATGAAAATGCTTTTTCTCCAGTATGCGTATAGGCATGTTTTTCCAAGTCCGATTTACTTATGCACGAATAATTACACTGTAAGCATGAAAATGGTTTGTATCCGGCGTGCGTAAGTACATGTCTTGTTAAATTTGATTTATATTTGCACGAATAAATGCACTGTGAACATGAAAACAATTTCTTTCTAGAATGTGAATGCTCGTGAATACTTGAAGAAGCCTTCTGCTCGCTAGTGTGAGGGTATTGCGAATACGGAATCAGCTTCTTAAGCGTGCACCTCCTTGAAGATCTCTTATCGTTGGAAAAGGTGTCCGATTCCTGCTGCCCTTTACTGACCGGCGCAGACATAATTGGATTTTCCAAAAAAGAATCTTGTATTCTCAGTATATCTGCAATGTAAATATTTTTTGTTAATATTGGGTTTCGTTTTTTTTTTTGTTTGAATCCAGGGTGTTTTGAGGGGTTAGTTTCATGCTAATAGTTAAGAGTACGGATTTAAAATATTAAATATTATGCGAAGGTTTTAGTCAATATATAAGATAGCTTGAGCTTTATACCGTAAATGGGAATGAATACACTAGATTAAAAGATTTATACAATGCTCGTAAAAAATGTCAAATTTGGAAATGAAGGATATGAAAGAGTGAGTGAAAAGAGAGCAACACGTGAAAATGTCTGTTTTTGGAAAGAAGTTCAAAATTTCTGATGTGGCGCGTAAAGTACTGATATGAAGCTATGAAGTCAGTGAGCGGAGAAATGTGAATGAGCGAAGACGAAATGAGAGATGAGAAATAATAAATATCATAAGATATTTTCAGAAAACTGATGATAGCGAAAATAATTCATGTAAGTGAGGATTCCACCGAGATAAGTGTGTACGACGAAAAGGAATAGAGTGAAATAAGTAGGTATGGAAGAAATAATGTGCGCAATAAAGGAAATGAAGAATGGTGAGGCTGTGTAGTATGATAACGTTGCTGCCGAGTACCTATATCAAGGCTGGTGGCTCAGTGGCGATATTGTGGCTTCAAATACTCTTCAGTCAATGTTTGGAGGAGAGCCATTATTATGCCTCTCTATAAAGGTAAAGTTTGGCAAACATTATGGATGAATGTTGATTGAAAGAGTAAGGTTATAACAAGGAATAAGATCTGTGGCTCCCTCATCATACTCAAGAGCTTCTCTTCACTGATGAGATCTACATGACTACTAAGTGTTTAAAAAAATGTTTAATCTATATGTTATATATAAGAATTGTATTTGTACCATAAATTAAATAAAAAAAAAAGTTGATTGAAAGAGTAAGGTCGGTGACGAAAGAAAAGGCATGGGACGTGCAAGGGGCTCTTGTGGGCGGAAGAGGATGCATGGATCAGAACTTAACTTATGAATGATGAAAGAATGGTAAGAAAGACATATGAAACAAGTGTTTGTAAGACGATGCCACGTTTGAAAGAGAGGGCGGCCCGGGAATGACCAGGTTAACCAGACACTGCAAGATAGTCCTGTTAGGAGCCTCAACAATCATCGAGTACAATACACGTAAAATGTATGAACACGTTCATACATTTTACGTGTATTGTGAGGCGAGAGTGGGGCGTTCCATCCTCTCTGACTGCAACGCGGAAAAACGGCGGGATATGATCAGTTTGTTAGCTTTAAGTGTTTAATAAGTCATTGGACTATTAGTTTCCAAATTTACGTTGACATTTCACACGCTGTCAGTTTGTGCAAACCATAGATATTACATATATTCTTATACTTTCCCTATTGCTTTTGTATTATATAATATCTACTGCTTTTACTATCCACGTTTTATATTTATATCCTCAATTAATTCATTAATTCTATAGTCGTGTAGTATTTTGTTATATATTAATATTATTTTGTTCTCGATATATTGTCAGCTGCTCATCTTGGCACAGGTTCTTCCTAGTGAGATAAGCGGCTCCTTTTCCTATGACATATATCAAGATGAAGATAAATAAATAAATAAATAAAATAAAATAGATAAAAACGAATCCAGAAACTCCTTGAATTTTTGAAAAAGACTTGATCTTGTTTTTATTAGAATAAATAATTATACAACGATGCTCTTTTTTGATGAACAAATGGTTTTTAATAATATTTAATAATTTAATTGATGAATAGGTGACTACACAAAATTTTCAAATAAAACGTTTATTTAGAAAAAAATATTTTAAATATTTAAATATTTTCCTACTGAAGCTATATTATGTTGGGCGTACTGCCCCACTAAGCTAAAAGGCAGTAAATCAATACTATTTTAAAAATGTTTTTTTTACGGTTTTGGATACCGAGGTCATATTTTACCTTTCTAATTAGTTTGTTTGCTGTATTTAAACCTTCATACTGCTCTTATTTGCAGTATGAAGGTTTAAAATATATAAAAATACCTCAAATAGTAATAAAATAAACTTTTTTTATCTGTATTAATTCAATACCTCCTGTTATATTCGAGAACACATTCTTATTGTGAAATTGCAATTTTTCAGAACAAAGTTTTTTTTAAATTCGCTTGTGTCACCCGGGAATCGAACAATCTAAAAATTTAAAAAATAAACACTCGCTATTTTATTCCCCTAGTCGATACAGTCAATGTTAAAGATAAAAAAAATTCTCAAAGAAACATTAGGTCTTACACTCGTCTGTCGTACAAGATATCCATGAAATCTAATATTTAGTACACGAGGGCTTTAATCAATATTACTTAGACTAGAACTGTTCACTTTCAACAAGTAAAAGACACATTATAATTTTCTTATAACTATTTTATATTTTTCCGGTTAGAAAAAAAACATGACGTAAATTAAATTTATTTGAACAGTTCAGTGATTTTCAGGTTTCTGGATTCATTCTACGGAAAAAAGTGATTTTTCGAAAAACGCGCCTTTTGCGGAAACCTTAGAATTAACTATTCAACAACATTTTTTGTATTCTAAGGTTTGCGTGTTATATGTAAATCATAATATAGTGATGTACCTAAATGCCAAAATGTACTCCGAAACTTCTAAGTCTAACAACATTTTTAATACTCAAAGCTACTCAATTATATCATTGTTTGAAATCAAATATTACCATAAAACAAGCCTTTAAAAAGAACTAGATTTCATTTTTTTTCATCCATCTTTAACGGTAACATCAGATGCGCGTAATTTTCACTACACAATTCATGAAAAATGAAGCAACTCCTCACCGGCGGGCTGGTCGGCCTTCCTAGAGAACTCCGAGCACTCCTGCTCGATGTCGGGGAGCCATATGTCAATCTTCGTGTTGGGCGCTCCACCGCCCGCTCCTTCATCGCCGCTGCCGGCTGCAGACCCTGGCTCGGCCTTCACGGCAGGAACATCTTGCCCAGCACGGCTCATGGTTTCACCTTCCAGATAGCGAGAGATGCGGTTAGCAAACGGCGACTGTCAAATGAATGCCGACCATAGACACGAACGGGTCATAGATAAATTATTTAATTATTTAATCGACAGGTAGGTCTTTCAAAATTCTTCCCTTTCTCCATTTTGATATAGGTCCGGTTGTTTCAAGTTCGATCAAAGTAAGCGTAGAGTTTAAACTCAATTTTTTAGAACTTTTTCTAAAACGGGTTGGTGCAACTCGGATTAAGCGAAATCTGTCAGAAAATTCTGAGCGGAAATTTTAGATTAAACTGTCGGTCAGAGACGCACATGCGCACTGCGCAATGTAATTGACATCTGTCAAAAAAAAATTTTTTTATTAATTTTTCGACATTTTACATACAAAGTGTCGAAATGTACAATATTATGTAGGGTGACACAGGCTTTTCTGACGATCGACTGATCCTACAGTATATCCTTAACAGGAGAAGTAATTTACTTAGATCTCGAACAATACTTTTTTGTCAGAAGAAATTGATTTTTCCGCAACTCTAAATGAATTTTACCGCAGGGCATTGTCGACAATATTTTTTTTCAAGGTTTCTATTTCACTCGGGTTTTGATAATTTTACATTTATATCGATGAAAGGTGCGTAGGTGATGCATCTGGAATACTGTTTCTTGGACTGCAGATAGGGTCAGCCATTACCAGGGCAATGGCTCCTCAGACAACATTTTACTCGGCCGAAGAGCACTATAAAAATCAGAAATAAATTTGTCGTTATGTACAAACAAAATATCAAGTTACGACAAACGGTACTAGGTTACCAGATTTGGTAATTGCTATATTGTAGGAGACCGGGACCATGCCCTCAAACCATATGTACAGCAATTTTTAATGCTACAATGGGCCTGAAGGCCCAATTTTAATTGCGGTCCGACAAGAACACCTAGATTTTTAAAGAAATCAGAGAGATGTATTGTGACCTCACTGGGAATCGAACCCAGAATTCTCAGTATGCAGAGCCAGTGACATAGCCACTGGACTACGAACTTCGATGTTATTTGCCAATGTTGTCGCATAGTTTGGTCATGCGGAACTGATGAGCAAAGAAAGAATGGTAAGGAAAATTGTTTGTCAGAAGCAAAGGACATCCGCGGAATAATAGTAATAAAACGATATATTCGGTGTATGAAACTCTTTTATTTTATTGTATTTTATATATCTACCTATCTTGTATTTTATATACCTACCTATTAACAGGAAAATGAATATTTTAATAAAAAATACAACTTATAATTAAATTAAGCCATATCTCTTTTGGCATTATGCCTTTCCAAAACAACTTCGTGAATTTTCTGCCGATTCTTTAGATAGTTGGGTTTTGAAAATATCTAACTAAACCACATATAATTTATTCTGCATATCAGTCGTAGGCTTTGGATTCGCTTTACTTATTACCTGCAAATAAAGAAAAGGTTATAAACAGAAAAACTAAAGAAATACAATACAGATAAAATAAAAACATATTGTTCTTGCAAATACTAAATAGGTAGGAAAACATTTTTTCGTCCATAACTAACCTTCCTAACGCATTTCAACATACTCTCGAATCTACTTCGAAAATCTGTTAGACAGTGCGCATTTAGGCGGGAACAAAGCCACAAAACATTAAATTAGTTGCGTAATGCAGCCCACTAGTCTCCTTTCATCTTCTTGTGCACATCTTCAGTCATTATTTAGTAAAACAGCATTGTTGATGATATGAACGTCGGCGTGCATTTACTGCATTTGTTTATGATTTTTAGTTTACACAATTGCAACACCTCTAATCCGATATTTGACAGACTTTTTGGTTTGAAACAACTCTTTCTGCGAGATTTCGCGTGACCTTGAGATTAAGCTCAGTTTAACCCAGGATTTCCGCTTACTTTGATTGAACTTGAAACAACCGGGCCATAGTTATCACTATCAGAGGAAATAATTTACATAACATCGACAGTGAAATATGACGCGAATCCGTTTTTAAAGGATAGCTCTAATAGATAGCCGCTATGCAGAGTCTGCCCCGCGACCGTAATAAAATATAGTCTCAAAAGTTCATCATCATAATCATCATCATCATCATCATCATCATGATCATCTCATGGTTGCATAACTGGAGGGACTGGTATAAGTGACGTTGTTCCGCACGGGGTAAAAATGTCGTAATTTTGAGAATGATTTCCGACCTCTGATAGGAGATGGCACCATAAGAAGAATACAAAACTAGCCTTTAAATAGTATACTTGTAGCTGATATACTGGAAGGAATATGTGCAATAAATATAATATAAACAAAAATGACCTATTCATATAGATATACTTATAAAATTTCTACTGAATGGAGATTATATAAATATACTAGCTGGTTGGCCCGGCTTCGCTCGGGACCATAATTCGGTAAGCATAGAAAAGTGTTGACGTCTCTTTTTTGCTGGTTTCGGAACCTGTGATTAGATTGCCTTGCTGAACCGTCTTCGCTTTGCCAAAATATCAACAGATATTTTAGCGCGTAATCATAACACTCTAGAAAGAACTTTACAAAACTTCCCAGAGCATTCCGAAATCTTATAAAACTTCCTGGAATCTTCTAGAACTTTCCCTTTCCAGAACCTTCTAAAGCATTATAATTCTTTCTGGAATCTCTAGACCCACCGACGCACTCCCCCACTCAGTTTGGAACCTTATAGATCTTTCTGATAGAACTTTCTCCTTCCAGAACTTTCTAGAGCATTCTCGAACCCTCTAGAACATTCCGGAACCTTTAAAACTCGCTGACACATTCTGCAACTCAGTTTGGAACCTTAAAGAACTATTCTGAAACTTTCTCCATCTAGAACTTTCTAGAGCATTCCGGAACCTTCTCTTAATCTTCTGGAAACTTCTAGACCCACCGATGAACTCAACCACTCGGTTTGGAACTTTATAAAACCTTTTTAAACTTTCTCCTTCCAGAACTTTCTAAAGCATTCGAGAACCTTAATGAACGTTCTGGAACCTTCTAGACTCACTGACATACTCCGCCACTCAGTTTGAAACCTTTTAGATCTTTTAGGAATTATCTAGAATGTTCTCTTTCCAGAAATTTGTAGAGCTCTACCGAACGTTCTGGACCTTCTAGATTCACCGACACACTCCGCCACTCTGTTTGGAACCTTTTAGAATTTTCGGAATCTTCTAGAACACTCCCCTTCCAGAACTTTCTAGAGCTTTACTGGACATTCTGAAATGTTCTTGACTCATTGGCACACTTCGCCACTTAGTTTGGAACCTTATAGAACTTTCGGGAATTTTCTAGAACGTTCTCCTTCCAGAACTTTCGAGAGTAGGTTTTTCCGGAACCTTCTAGACTCACCGACACAGTCGGCGCGCCTCTTTTGAAACAATTTGAAGCGTTTGCGGCCTTCCGATAACAAAACAATGTGCTAGAAAGCACATTTTCGTCACCCACTCTCACCCACGCACAGCCACCCCCACCAAACTCGCATATTCTTGATGTGACACCAAGGGCTATCCACCACCATAACCACTGGTGGGTGGTTGTGGCTGGTTGTGGAGAAATCTTGGCGGATAGGGAAACACGGGTTTCTTTTTATATATATATATTGACTTTTGGATTATTTTCATCTCAAGTGTCATAATGGCGAGAAAATATCATTTATGTGATGAAGACACACACACACTAACACAATATAACCTTAGATATATTTTCTATTATGTTACTTTAAACACTTTATTATCTATTTACTATGTTTTGAACCTACACAATATTGTAAACTATGCCTGTCTCAACACAGATATTTCTAGTAAGACAGGCACAGTCCAAACAAAATTTTATACATAAAATTAAATATAAATAAATAAATAAAATAAATAATAAAGATATTTTTTTTTTTTTTTTTTTTTTTTACAGTTTTAATTTATTTTTTAAAAATATTTATTACATTAAACATATGCCAAACTGCACAGCAGTTTTACGGCATGGTTGCCTTCAATATTTGACAATAATTTTTATTTTATAATGAAGATAGTAGGTTATTATCGAGTGTTGCATATTTTTTTACAAGTGATACATGATATGTAATTATAAATTAATGTAAGATTAGGTTCATAGCTTTAATATATATTCTTTTAGCTTGTACTTTTTTGAAGCCAATGGAGTTTTTTTGTCTTGCATCATCTCAAAGAATTTTTTATCTAATTTATTAAAGATTCTTGGCACAATATATTCTCTTTTCCTTTCGCCATACACGTTGTTAGTGATTGGTATTCTCATTGTTCGTCCTGTCGATCTGGTTGCATAGTTATGGTGCGTGTCAGTGTGTATATTAATATTATTTATCATTTCTTCTAGTATTATATTATATTTTACTTTTTGGTCAATTGGTAATATTTTGCATACTTTGAATAATTTATTATAATCATCCTTGTACATACATTTGGTTCTATTATCTACCATAAGTTTTAGGAATCTTAATTGTAACTGTTTGATTTTATCAATGTATGTTTTATAGGTAAGACCATAACTGCTCACGCCATAACTGATAACCGAGTCAACCATCGCGAAGTAAAGAGCGTACAGTGTGCCCCGAGAGCTACATAGTCTTAGCATGTGAAATGCACTTAGCATGGATCTCAGTTTTTTACAAATATTATCAATATGTTGTTTCCAATTAAAGTGTTTATCAACTATTAAACCTAAATAAGTATATTGTTCCACCTCTTGGATTTTTTCACAGTTGCAGTTTATCGGATTTGTATGGTTGGTATGTAGGCACTCGTAGCAATGTCCAATGAGATTAATTTGAAAATTTTTTGGTGTGGCTCGCGGGGACCGGATATGTAAATACTGAGTTTTTTTAACATTTAGTATGATTCCGTTGTCATGTGCCCATTTTATTATATTAGTCAAGTCACTTTGGATATTGTTTTCTATTGTTTTCGCACAATTGTCAGCATATAGGATGCATGTGTCGTCTGCAAACATAAATTTTTTACAGTATTTTATTACATTTGCCAGGCTATTTACATGCATAATATAGCACATAGGTCCCGTTATCGATCCTGTTGGCACTCCATATTTTATATCTTTTAGTGCACTTTGTTTATTTGATATCTTAACTGAAAACTTTCTTGATCTCAGGTATTCAGAGAACCATTTGTTAACTGGTCCTCTTAGCCCGCTCTCTTTCATCGCCGTGAGTAGAGTGTCATGGTCCAGCGTGTCAAAAGCTTTTTTGAAATCAATGAACAGTGCAACGATATGTTTTTTGTCATTTAAGTAACTGTTAATTTCATTGGTAAATTTTGCAAGGAGAGTCTTTGTACTTTTTTGTTTTTGAAATCCGTGTTGCATTGGATGGATAATTTTATTTTTGTCTAAGTAAGATGTGATTTTGTTAACTATAACTCTTTCAACAATTTTATTAATGCTTGATAGTAATGCTATCGGTCTGTAGTTTGCTGTATCTGAATGGTCACCATTTTTAAATATTGGTCTTATGATCGATATTTTCAGTTTATCCGGATACTTTTCTTCTTCCAAACATAAGTTGATCATTTTAGATAAAACAGGTCCAATTTTCTTTTTTACAGTCTGTATATCCGCCATTCTAATTCCATCCATTCCTGGACCTTTTGCTATACTCATACTGTCAATGCATTTAATTATCTCATTCGGTGTTATTTTATTTATTCTTATTGATTTATCCACTTCGGTCACATATGTCCGCCTATTAAGGAACTTTTCTTCGCATTTATGTTTTATACCATCAATTTCTTCAGAAAAGGTTTTTGCAAAATTATTGCATATAGTTTCGCTTTCAATATCCATGTGCTTAAGTATATCCATGTCGACATTTTGTTTCTGTCTCCCCGTCCATTCATTTATATTTTTCCAAATTTTTTTATAATTTCCCGCATTTTCTTGTATGATTTTTTGACGGTATGTATTTTTTGTTCGGTTTATTGCTTTGCTTGTTTTATTTCTGAAATTTGTATACTGTAGGCGATACATAATATTATTTGGAGAACTTTTCCATTTTCTATAGAGCTGATCCTTAGTTCTAATCATAGTTTTTAGTTCTGATGTTATCCATTGGTTTTCGTATCTTGATTGGGATGTGATGTACTCTTTTTTAGCACTAATGTACACCTTTTTAAAACAATTTGCCAATTTTTCGTATATTTCATTTGGACAATTTATGTTTTCTATTTCATTCCAATTTATTTTTTGTAGTTCCTCTTGAATAATTCTTTTGTCAAAGTATTCAACTTTCACTTTTTTATCTTCCCTTTCGTGTTCTCCGTTTAACGTTAGTCCAGTGATATAATGATCAGCAATTTTTTGTTTTATTGTAACAGAGTTTATATTGTGTTTTTTATTTCTAATATATATGTGATCAATACAGGACCACACATTTCTATTATCTACAACTTCATCTCGGGTAATACTATTTATTAATTTAATTAAGCCATTTTCAACTAGCATGTTTTCATAATTAAAGACATGGGTATTATTTTGTTTGAGAAGGTCTATATTTATATCTCCGGCTAGGATAACATCTTGACCATCTGGAATTTTTTGTATAATTGTGCCTAGTTCATTAATAAATTTGGTTTTATTTGTATTGGGTGGTCGATATATCGATATTAAATTAATTAACTTCTTTCCATATTTCAGTGTCCCGCTTATGATTTCACCAGTGTCTAGGTGTTCAATGGTTTTTTCAAAATTATATTTTTCTTTTATGTATATAATGATTCCCCCTCCTCTTCTGTTTTTTCTCGTATGAGCATACATATTATATCCTTTTATATTAAACATCTTTACATCTTCTTCTTTGATGTTTACCTCTGTAAGTATTATCACATCCAAATATTGTATTACATCTCTTGTGAGTACTAAGAATTCATTGAAGTTTTTTAATATGGATCGTATATTTACGTGTATTAACCCGAAATTGATTTTTGTTTTTAATATAACTTCCTTTAGCCAGATGTCAATGTTTTCACATTCTAGAAAATTGTGAGTTTCAAATTGTTGTGATTCCATTTTATTAGTGATAATTAAAATATATTGATATGTAGAATAAAATAATAATTAATCCTTCAATAGGTCATCTATATCTTTCTCTTCCTGTATTTGGCTAATTTTTGCTTCTTCTGCACGTCTCACCAATATTTTGCCTTGAGTTACCCAGATATATTTATACTTTCTCTTCAATGTACTTTTTGTCTTCCACAGTAATTCTTTTATGCGAGGTATAAGGTTTTCGTTAATGTAGATGCGGTCTTTTATTTGGTTATTTAAGATATCATCATTTGAGATGTTCTTGATTTTCCCCTTTTTTAGCCATTCATCTCTGTTTTGCTGACTTTTGAATTTAATTATTATCGGTGGCGTGTGTGTCGGGGACTTTTGGGGCATCCTCCACATTGATTCAATTTCATTTTTGTTAGTTTCAATTATTTTTCCGATTCGCTCTACAATTTCTTGAAGGTTTTCGTTATCTTTTTTTTTTAGGCCACCGATCTCAATATTTTTTCTTTTTTCTTTTTGTTCTAAGGCTTGTATTCTATATTCTAGTGTTTTTTTATATTTATTCTCGTGAATCAGTTTATTTTGTAGATCTGTGATCTTTTTTTCTGCCTTATCTATTTTTTCGTTTGCGATCTTTTGTGTATTTAACATATCTTCGTGCTTATCCAATAGTTCATCATATTTTTTCGATAGGAACTCTATTGCTTTTGTCATACAGTTGAATTCCTTTTTCATTTCATGTATGATGTTAATTTTCTCATTTATTTCTTCTAATATTAAATCCGTGTTCTTGTTTTTGGGTTCGTTAGATAAGAATTTTCTCACTTCTTCATCTGCCGATGAATCCCCTACCTCGGATTGCTCTGTCATCGCTTTTAATTTTTGTAAATTGGCCCTCGTACCGCTTGTGTTTTTGTGGTATTTTTGCGGCGATTTCTTCATTATTGCGTTGTACTTTATTGCAAGATCAGGCCGGTTTTCAATTTGATTTAATGTTGTTAATTATTAAGTATTTAATATGACTCGGGCTCCTATTACTTGGCGGCCGTTTCACGTTCCTGTGCGCGCCGTGTTGGGCTCCGAAATCCGATCACTCGGCGGCCGCTTCACGGGCTCCGTGATGGCTCCGTGTATGTGTGAGTTGTTGACAACACACAAGTACTAGACTGCTGTTACTTCTGTGCGTATGCGTTGGTATGCGTATAAAGATAATTCGGGTAGTGAAATAAGTGAAGATTGTGATTTAGAATTCGAAAATTTAGACCCAGAATTTGAAAGTGAAACTGAAATTTTATCTTAGAAGAGATACCGGAGAGTGATGAAGACATTGAAGATGTCGAGGGACAGACCAATTAAACTAATGTGCCCGATGACGACATAGAAAATTTGTTTTTCACTTCAAAATCCGGCTTTCGATGGTCCTCTGTGCCACAAACTAGAGCTCATAACATCTTTTCATCGGCCCCAGGATTGAAGAATGGCAGTCAAAATATATATTCAATTATATAAGCATTCAACATGTTTATAACTGAAGAAATGGTGGAAGAAATATTAGACAATTCTAATAACTTTTGCCAGCTTATTCCAAAAATTTCTGGAATTTCCAACATAGCACGCGGAGAATTACTTGCCTTTATTGGAATTTGATGTATTCATATTAATATTATTGTGAAAAACGCGCCAAATTCGTTCTCTTTCTTCGGGGTGGTCGCGTTTTTTTTTTCGTAAGATTTCAGAGCCAAGGGTTCAATAATTTTAAAATGCCTTTTGTCCTAAGGATACTCTGGTCGTACGGCCGGACACGTGTGGGGTGTTTGTTTAAAAAAAAAGCCATTCATTTCTTAAAAGACAGGGGACATGATTTTTACCAAATTTTCTCCGAATCCGTGCTAAGGAAGCTATTAGTTTCTAAAATTGACATTTAACATCTTCAAGTTTGTGTTTACTGGGGTATTATGCCGTGTTGTTACGACCTTTCGGGCCGACGTTTCGGATCTCATTGCAGGGTCCATCATCAGGGCTGATGTGTTGTCTTGAATGTTGGTGTTGTGGTTAAGTATCGGCTTGCAATACCGTGCCGAAGTCATGATGTGTTTGTATTGTGTTGTATGTATGATTCATCTGTTGTCTGATCTCTGCGGAGTCTGCGACGAGAATGACTTTGAAGCGCCGGATACCAAGATGTTTTTAATTTGAGACCATCATCTCTATTAATGTTTATCGGATGCTTGTAGATTTCAACATTTAACATGATTTCAAGACATTTAACATGCTCCATCAGCAATATTCTGGATAATGGCCAATAAATCTAGTTCTGTATATTGTTAGGGATACATTGTAGAAAAATCTTTCGCCTTGCTTCCGTGTTTGTCTTGAACGGTAATAAATTGTATAGCCCCTCGCCGGGGTGGTCCAAAAGCCATATGTACCCAGACGCGCATTCCATTTATTGTTTGATTAGACTACAATTATTAATACCAAAATATATGTAAGAGCAGCAGAGGATAAAGTTAGCTGGATTGCGGTATTTTAATAGATAATTATAGGTAGATTAAATTGAACAATGATTAGGATTCTTTTATTAATTTTAAATGTACATAATTATAAAATTTTCAATTGTATGTAATCTAGTTGTAGTAATATTATTTTTGACCAAGAACGATAAAATTTAACCATCATTTTCAGTGTTTGGATGCGCCTAGGTCCATTGCTGGCAACGCGACAAAAAAATTCAACATTTTTCGCGGTCCTAGTGAGAAAATATGCGTTATGTGTTTCTCACAAACTTGAAGATTTTGACCAAGCGCTATGAAATTTAACCGTCATTTTCACTGTTAGCATGCGTCTAGGTCCATTGCTGGCTATGCGACAAAAAAATTCAAAATTTTTCTCGGTTAGGTTAGGTTAGGTTAGGTTAGATTAGGTTAGGTTATGTGTTTCTCACATACTTTAAGATTTTGACCAAATGCGATGAAATTTAACCATCATTTTTACTGTTTGCATGCATCTAGGTCCATTGCTGGCAATGTGACAAAAAATTCAATATTTTTCTCGGTCCTAGTGAGAAAAATTTCATTATGTGTTTCTCACGTACATTAAGATTTTGACCAAGCGCGATGAAATTTAACCGTCATTTTCACTGTTTGCATGCGCCTAGGTCCATTGCTGGCAATGTGACAAATAAATTCAATATTTTTCTCGCTCCTAGTGAGAAAAATTTCATTATGTGTTTATCACATACAATAAATCGTAATCTAAGAGGCAAAGCGGAGTCAGCGGCATTAAAACCCGCTGACATAATTGCGTCTGTTTATGTATCAAGGTTTGCGGTTGACACGACAGAGGATGACATAATCAGCTACTTAAAAGACAAGGGTCTAGATGGGGCAAGGGTGGAAAAAATAAAACCTTTCCACATAACTCCATTCTACTCATTTAAAATTGCGGTTAAAGCGAGTCTAGTAAAGAACTTTCTAGTGGAGGAACTGTGGCCGGAGGGAATTGTTTTCCGAAGATTCAAAGAATCACGCATACCCAACCTTAACCAAAATGCAAACTAAAAATCTAAAGATCATCTCGGTGAACTGTAGATCTGTCCGCAGTTTGGAAAAATTCATATATGACCTGCGTGACTCACATGACGTTGTCTTAATTCAGGAAACGTCTTCATATATATGAAGATAGGAATTCCAAGCAGATATTAGATATGAAAATACTACGACGTAGACTGGACAGATCATCGGCCTCTCGAGTTGATCCTACAGACGGACGGAATATCAACAACCGAAGTACTTACAAGTAAAAAAACTGACAGAGCAATATGGAAACCAAAAGGTGCATGCGATATCCAAAAGTATAACACTGCTTCACAAGCATTACTACAAATGATTCAAGAAGAGGCTATATGGAATGAGAGAAGCGACAACCCTGCAAGTGCGAATACTGACGCGCTCTACACACGATAGTAGAGGCATTTCGAAATGCCGCGATCTCAATATTTGACAATCGTAAACATAGCTCGAAACGATATAAACAAATATGCGGATGGAATTATTTTGTTGCACAAAAATATGCGGAATCCAGATGGATTAGGGCCCATCGCACAGGAAAAAAATTAAAGCGTGCAGCGTTTAAACTGGCCCCTGAAAAAATGTCAGATGGAAGCAGAGCAAATACAGATGGATAAAATTGACAGGGAGCTAGATAATCGTGACTTCAGACAGTTTTGGAATAAATCGAATAAAAATTGCAATATGCGGTGTAAAATTCCAAGAAACATAAATGGAGAAACAAATCCCAAAGCAATCGCAAACATTTTCGCAGATCATTTTACCACCCTAACTCCGACCTCTCTGATCTCCTCGAGTGGACCGCCAATTAATCGAACATGGTCAATACCGCCTTGAGACATATGAAAGCTGGTAAATCGGCAGGCCACGACGGACTAAGTATTAAACACGTCAAACACGCGGGAGGACCATAATTACACCCATTCTTAAATCCAAATTATCGGACTCAACCTCCCACGAGAGCTACAGACCAATCTCGATTGTCACAACCATTGCGAGATTATTCGAACGCGTGCTGCTAGATCAGGTCGAATCCAGCATGGAAACTAACGACAACCAGATGGGTTTCAAAAAACAGACCTCTACCGACGCTGCAATATTTACTGTAAAACGGACACTGTAGTACTACAGAAACAAAAAGACTACTTCATACTATGTTTCCTAGACTTGAGCAAGGCTTTCGACAGAGTTTCTCACCCTTTACTTTGGGCAAAACTCAGGGAAAGAGGCATACCATCGGAGGTAATACGTATCCTCGACTCTTGGCACAGACAACAGGAAAACCAAGTAAGGTGGAGAGACAGTCTTTCCGAACCTGTCCACATGACGAGCGGCGTCAGACAGGGAGGGTGCATGTCCCCGATATTGTTCAACCTTTATATGGACGAACTCACTCAAAGGCTAAACAACGCGAGGGTAGGCTGTCACATCGGAGGACAGTGTCTAAACAACATCAGTTATGCTGACGACATGGTACTATATATATGCCGTTTGCTTATTGTGCCCAGTGCAAATTTTTCGTGGTGGCGAAGGGAAAAAAGCAGGTTCGTCATCCATTATCCATACTTTTGAGGTATATAAAAGCATGATGTATTCCTATCAATTTTATTGTGAAAAACGCGTCAAATTCGTTCTCTTTCTTCGGGGTGGTCGTTTTTTTTGAGAAGATTTCGAAGCCAGGGGTAATTCTGCGAACTGCTGCGATTTAATATTTTTAAATTTTGTCGTAAGAACACCCTCATGGTCGTAGGTAGCTGCACATGTTAGAAAGTCATAAATTTCTAAGGAGACGGGGTACATGATTTTTACCAAATTTTCTCCGAATCCGTGCTAAGAAAGCAATTAGTTTCTAAAAGCGACATTTAACATTGTTCGTCAGGCCGTCCATTCATTGTAGAAAAATTTCGCCTTGCTTCCGTATATATTGTCTCGAACGGCAATAAATCGTGTTGACGTTCGCCGGTGTGGTCTAAAAGCCATATGTGCCTAGACGCGCATTCCATCTATTGTAACAAGCTATATATAAGAGCAGCAGATAATAAAGTTAGCTGGATTTCGATATTGTAATATATAATTATAGGTAGATATAGGTTAACAATGAGTCGGATTAATTTATTAATTTTAAATGTACATTATTATAAAATTATCAATCAATTGTATTTAATCTATTTGTAATAATGTATTTTTGCTAGTGATTATGTCATAGTTCGGTTGACCACCGAAAATAAGTTTAAATAAGGTATGCTAAGATGTATTTTATCGTACAGATTTAGATAATTGTATACTTAAATACATAATGTATATGTAGTTGTATGTTAGGTATGTTAATAATAATTTTATGATATGTTATAATCAAATAATTTTTAATGTAAGTAATTGTATGTAAAAATTATTTATAAGTGATATTAATTTTAAGATTTTTATTTCTTGTTAGTTAAGATTAATTAAGTAAAATAATATTAAGAGGCGTGACCAAAATTAGGCCTAACGAATAAGATTAAGTGTTGGACAGGAGGGTAGTGGCCAAAAACGTTGAAGGGAAGCTGAAATGTATAAAAACCCTGCGTGGCCACTCCCACGAGCAGTTGGGACTTGGAAGCAGTTGGGAGTAGTTCGTTGGACAGGCAGTTGGGACTTGGAAGTGTAGAAGGACAGTAGTTAGTTGGAAGTGGAGTTGTGAAGTGACATACGGCGTCGGCCGGCAGTGAGAGATGACTGTCGGCCGACCATCAATTAAGTGAGCCGCGGAAGGAGCGCCGAGAGGAAGAGAGACGAGAAGAAGAGAGACGGGAACCCGACTGGTCAGAGCGACAGTCGGGAGGACTACGCCGAGGAGCCCCAGCAGAGGAAGAAGACTCTCTGGAGAGCCGGGTGGTCTAAAGTAATCTTGACTGTCAAGGCGACAGTCAAGGAGGCTGAGGAGAACGTCTGGAGTCCACCAACAGCGGCGTCAGGTGGATTGATGTAGCCTGACGTGGCCGCTGTTACGGACGAGGAAGAAGAGGACAAGGGCGGAGCCGAAGACCATTGGAGATGGTCAGCTGGTTATCAGGGCGATAACCAGCCCGCCGCCAGCTCAGAAGGAGACCAGCGTGAGATGGGCCTCACGCCCTGCGTCACCTTCGGCGTCGCTAGAGCAGAAGCGCGAGGGAATCGCGCGGCGACGTCGCTCCGTGATGCGTACAGCGTCGCGTCGCCGAACCAGGACGTCGCCACGTTCACGACGGTAGAAAGGTTAGATATAAGGTTAGATAATAAGGCTAGGTTTTAAGATTATGATAATTTTCCAAAGATTTTAAATACATGCAAAATTCGAACTTGAATGTTTTCATTTAAAATTTTCCCACCACCACTCCCTTAGTGATCATCGCTCCCCAAATTGTTAGATAGCACGTCAGAGCGGCGATCGTAGCCGGGGATCTGCCCTCTGAAAAGTGGAAAATGACCACGAGTGCGTATCATATTGGCTCCCGAACGTGGTGCTTTTCAGATAATGGTGTCTGAAGAACGCAAGACCCTGAGGATGGCCGCCTTGCCTCGGATGGCGGCCGGTCCTCCACGAGGAGTTCCAGGAGGAAGGCCAGATGTCTCCCGACGATGCAACGCAGCGGCGACGATCGGCGGGACAGAGCGCGTGGCCTGGGATAGGACACCGCGCCCCCGCCAGATGACGGCGCGGATCCCGCGACCGACGCGGCAAGACGCGCGCGGCTCGCGGATCCCGCGCTCGTAGCAAGCACGCGACGCGGTGTGCCAGAAGAAGCCACCCGCGGCAACCACGACCGCGGCTATGAGGGCCGCGGATAGTGAAATGTGTTCCGTGCAACGAGTGATAGGACACGATAACGTTTGTGAATCAGGACTGCTTGCGTTTAGGCTAGGATTAGTTTTAGGTTAGTGATATTTTTTTTTGGTTGATAAGTCTAAAGATAAGAATTGTGTTTAATTCAATAAATTGTGTAAATATAAAACGAGCCGTGGTGTGTTGTTCTTAAATTTCCCGCTCCCCCTCCCTTGGCAAGTGCATTTTAATCTTGATATAGAAAGGACGCGAAGCGCCTCGCGGCTATCAATCCTAATTGATTGATACGCGTTCATATCAAGCATATACAAAATAAAAAGGTTTTGAATGCAGTCACTGAGGATTTTGGAATGTACCTACTGAATTCGTGATTTTATAGGAAATAGGGATCTATCCCTTCCATAATCATATTTCCAAATCACTATTCAAAACAAAAATACCTATATCTGCTTCAACTAATCAATCCCCAAGGATTTATCACGTGACAAAAAGGCCGCTTCATACGAAAGTGTGATTTTAGAATGAAACATTGAATGATTCGTTTTTAGAATGAAACATCATAGCAAAGATTATATATTTAGCAATGGCAGTAATCGGCACTATTTGATAGAAACACGCAAAATCCAAATTTAAAATATTTATTTATAAACGAATATTAGAGGAAAATTGGAGTGGCAATTGTTTTAAACTTATTTAGAATCAGATGCACGTTTCATATAATATTTGAGTAGTGACAGTTGTTTTGTATTTATCTCAGAAAGTCCTTAATGGGATATCGTGTTATGTATATTTTTGAATATCCACATAACGCATATTTTAGAATTTCTAAACTAAAAGCAATTCTCACAAATTAAGTACCCAAATTGTCTGTGGTCATAAAAAATGTCTCTGATTTTGGAGTGACCAATGGTAAGCTCCCTTTTTCACGTTATCTTAGTTCATCCGTTTCCATCGCCATCTTGTCAGTACTTCGCGAAGGGAAAAACTACATTTCAAAATGAAGACTGCAACACACACGTTCACCAGTTTGAAGACTACAAAGTGATTGTATATACTCTAAGGCAGCGGTTCTCAATATTTTTTGGTTACGAAACCCTTTTGGAAAGCGAAATACTTGACTAATCAGCCCATGCCATAGACGACACGTCAGTTGTGTGCACGTGTGCTTCGTCAGTGTAGATGATTGACCTTTCTTCTTGCCTGTATTGTAATATTTTGGAATAATCCAAGACTATGGTCCCGTTGTTCATACAATGAAAATAAGTATTTCACTATATAATTTAATGTCCTGTTAATTTAATCTAACTAAAATAATCGTAATCTAAATTAAACAAACAAAACCTAATAACCTAACCTAACCTCATATATTGCCTATGAAATGTGATAATATGCAGTGCATTTTTCGAAACTTTAACTTTATCTTATTTAATACTTACTTTTTAAACGTAAATTATCTTTCATTCTGTTATTAGCACATTCAATAATATAGTGAAATAATCATTTTCGTTGTATATGCAATGGGACCATTATCTTGGATTTAGCCAATATTTTCCTTAAATAATGAGCCCTTTTGTAAATAACATCTTTTTTTTCCTTTAAAAGTTTATAGTTATCCTGAATTTTTGACCAGCGAAATTCTAGTCCTTTGATAATTTTCCTTAAAGTTGTCCTACATCCATTAAAATTATTAGCTTCTTTGACGGCAGCGTGAATGTTATTTAATGTTGGTAATTGCCTGTGCGTTATATGAAAATCATAAATGCACCGTCTAATAACTACATTATCGAAGTCGTCAAACCGTATTTTCTTTTCTCAAAGCTTCTGCTTGGGAGAAGTTATGGCATCCGACAATCCTTTATTTTTGAACTCCCGTATAATTAATTGTATTTTCTTTTTCCCCGATCATGTTGCCTGGGAAGCCTGATCCACCACAGGAATGATCTAAAATAAAATATAAATAAGTACCTACTCCTATTTATTTACGACAATATTTGTCATGTTTGAATTTTATGTTATATGTGCAGTTTATAAAAAATTCAACGATTATAATTGCCTTTGAATGTATGTATCATATGTGTGTGATGATAGATGGCGCTGTTAGGATTATTTTTTGTTTGTAACCTTGGTTGCAGACGACTTATTTGTGACAATGGTTACCTCAAAAAACAACACGACAATCATCAACTATCCCAATTTTTAATGTCAGTCTGTTCGTAACTCGCTGAAATTAGTCTATAATTACAACACTGATAAGATAATATAATACTGACACGCCAGTCTCGCGGAGTAGTGAATTTTTCTTTTACAAATAAGTTGTAGGTACCATGTATACTATATCGACAATTAGTTAAATAAATAAAAAAAAAAGTTAAAACCCATGTTTCTGTCTAAATACATTTATTACAATATTATCATAGTCAGTTTGGATAAATATTGCATATTATTATCTATATTGTACATTATCTACGTAATAAATATGTAAAAGACATCAATTTGAACCAGAATTTCTGCAATGTTTTAATTTATTTATTAGATTTGTATCAAAGCGAATGAATTTATAATATTAAAGTATTAAGTCACTTATCTGTAAATGTATTAATATTTTGTACAAACCTGCTAAAAAATTTCAGCCCATATTTTTCAAATGCAAATGCCTCAAAACAAAAGCTGTGAACTACGTCTAATACGATTAATAAAAAGAAAACACTTTGTATAAAACCACTATTGAATAATTAACATGTTTCAATGGTCCCATCACCAGGATACAATGTATAATTAAAATTAAAATTGGAAGTAAATACAAAAAACAAAAAAATTGATAAAAGTGAGTCGCATAAAAAAATAGGAACTAATTTGAAAACATCTTTACACCCTAGGTAAGATATTTTGCTATTATTGAAGAATAAGAAATATATTATATATTTAAAAAATTAACAAGTTAACAAATCTTATCACTCGGTCCAGTACATAAAACAAGCAACACTGGCGGTCACAAAACCATTGATAGTCACATAGAAATATACAAGTCACACTTTTGGTCCAGTGGCCGATCAAACGATGTTTGAAGATTTGAACAAATATAAAGTCACTGAATTACGGATATACTAAAAAATGAACACACATCATGCAAATGATTTGGATTATTATAAGCCCAATGGACATTAACATTATTGATAATTTTTTAGATTCAAATTTTAGAACATGCTCTACTAAAAGCGTCCACAATCTGTATCCGCTTATGTAATATGGAAGCCAAGCTAGGGCTAAAGTCGAAATATCCATCGGAGCCCGGTTCGCTGGCCTGGGAAGGTCAGCACGAGGAAGCCACGTGCCACTCCGGGTCTTCTCAGCTTCCGTCGGCAACTGCTGTGAACAAATATCTCCGGGTTAGTGCAATGTCAGGCTCCCAAATGAAACGAAGTAAAGGGTAATTATCGATAATTATGTTAAGATGGCAACACTTCAAGAACAAAGCGAGCATCGGTTTAATGGAATAGACTATCAATATGCAGCGGTTGTAACGGCCATTCCTGATGGTCAGCCGCTTCCCAAGCTGGTCCCGGGACAGTGCGCCAATATAATTCCACGCTAACAACTCCAGGTTGTTGCTTGGCAGGCGGGAGGCGGAGGGCATGATCCCTCTGCTCGGCCGAGGGTAAAGGGAGGGTAGTACCATAGTTTCGAGAGGAGCAATCCCTCTCATCATCAGGTATAGATAATAACTAACTAACTAAAAATACAAAATTTATCAACCTAATCGGGTATGCCAGGGGGGCGCGCGGTGGGGAAGGGTATTTTTTTCCCAAAAAGCTCTAGTAGTGGTGAAGCGGACTGAAATGTGGTATTATTTATTAATGTCTCTAGAATTCAATTTTTATAGGATTTCAACAGTTTACAAACTATTCATTATCCATCCTCTATGAGGAACCGAGTGGAGTAATTTTAATTTGTAAGTATCGAAAGACTGATTAGTGTTAATTATATTATTGGAAAATTCGGAGAAATTGTTATTTTTTAAGCAGCGGCGATGTCCTTTTATGCGTGCATTTAAGTTTCTAGTGGTTTGGTCTATATATTTTTTATCAGTCTCCGCAAGTAATTTCATTTATCCCGCTTTTTTCCAACATATCTACCTATTTTTGTTTTTGAATTTAAAAGAATTTTAACAATATTATGAGTAGGGGAACAATTTGTAATTTTAGTAGAAATCGGACTATTATATAGAATTTTTCGCCAATTAATTTTTATTATCCAATTAAATTTAATGTTTTTGTCCGAGTATAAATATGTTTCAATAAGTTTATTATTAATTTTTGATTTCAACATTCTCTCTATTAACGCGCAATTACATCCATTGTTAATAGCAATATGTTTAATTGTATTTATTTCGTTATCATGATCAATGGTATTAAGGGGAATTTTAATTAATCAATTTAACAAGGAACGGAAGCTGGCCATTTGATGCGCTGGCGGATGGGAAGACGATGCAGGAATTACGGTATCGGTATTTTTATTTATCTCAGAAATATACTTACTCAGCTCCTCGAGGTCTGGGGGCTGGGCTGCTGCAGGGCGCTCCAGGACTCGCCCGTCGCTGGTATCTGCTGCTGACAGGCCCCGCCCTTCCCCGGAACTATTCCCTCTGAGTTCCGCGCAGCTAGACAGCCCGTGACTCTAATACTTCATCATTCCGACTTACATTTATCGCGTAATGTTTCGCTCAAAAATCTCACCCGAATCTTATGTCCAAAAAGAGCATTTCTAACTTCCGAGACCTTCTACATCCGTAAACCTATAGCTACTTCCTACTAAAGTACCGTTTATCTTGATAATGTCAACTACCAAAGAGCGCCAATTCAAATTGCACAGTCATTTATTACTGTGCGTAGTGCCGTGACATGAGTTGAACGTTCTTTACGGTTCTTACAGGAAGTTCCCCTCATTGACTGATTTGAAGCTTGACCATTGGAAGCAGCGGCCAGGCTCAGCAGCCGCCACTGCGATACTTTAAGCCAATTTTTCCTATGACTATGTTCCGCACTGGCACCCTTGCGCCTGCGTCACATTTACTGTTTTATCAAAATGTTCCTCCCGCGGCTGGAGGCGTTCCACACGTATCCTCGTGCAGCGCTGCAAACATCGCAACGCCATGTCTCGGCATCGAGACTAATTTTTAAGATACGTACAAGTTTCTGAGTTAACGCTTTTAACATAAAATTTGAGAATACATAATCAGAAAAAATCTATGTGCGGTGTATTCAGTTCTCTGGGAAAGACAAGTTAGAATTAAAATTGTGAGGAAACGGCTCCTTATCATTACACTGTGTAGACAGGCCCTGGTTTGTATCACTTCTCAAGTCCCACAGGTGGGTGCCGCATAGGGGCTGACTCCCCCAGGAGCGCCCCTACCTGTCGGGACGCGGGAAGACGAAATTGAATATTTCGCCTCGCAAATGTTGTGGCTCTTTGATCCTCCGAATTTCTAAAAACTGTCAAAACGTACAATTAAGGTTGATCTAGTAAATTTTATGACACAAATTCATTACAAAAATGAACAAAACCCACAAAAATTGGGTCTCAGTGAATTTAGTGAATATTAAAAAGTGTTAATTTAACATTTTCAAACCGACAATATGGAAATTTTTCTTCTAAGATTTTTTTCATTTTACTTCTCTTAAAAATTTAAACTGTATTTACTTACAAAATTCACAACTTGTCACTCCTACAGTTGTCCAACGTTTTGCAGAAGATGAGAAGGAAATACTGAAACATAATGCAACATTTTTAGTTACGCGTCTTATAGCTGATATATCCGAAAATACATCAAAAGGTTGTTCGGAAAGTAATTTCGTTTTTTCCAACAAATGGCTATTGAATTTTTCACGGCTAACTTAACATTTAGGCCACATAGTCCTTTTATAATTTTACACTTATATAGCAAGGCTTGTTTGTGAAAAAATTTGTTTGATTCTGTGCAAAGATTAGATATTGCTTGGTGCCCTGTCAAATATGGAGAGTCGAAAGCAGCATTATTGGCATATTTAACTTTTTTACTATAGAAAAGGTAAAAATGCTGTTCAAGTAAAATAAATATTCTATGTGTATGGAGAAGATGTATTGACAGACCGCCAGTGCCAAAACTGGTTTGCACAATTTCGTTTTGGCAAATTTGATGTTTAAGATACACCACGTTCTGGAATGCCAATTGAAGCTGATGAAGACAAAATAAAAGCATTGATTGAGGCAAACCCTCGAACAACAACTCGAGAGATTGCTGAGAGGTTAAATTTATCAAATTCGAATGCTCATTATCACGTAAAATGCCTTGGTTTAGTTTCTAAATTCAACACATGGGTTCCACACGTTCTTACAGAGTGAAATGTATTGCGTCGCCTAGACGTCTGTGATTTGCTTCTGAAAAGTCAAGAAAATCTTCACTGGAGACAAGGAATGGGTTATTTATAACAGCATTTAATCATGGAGTAAAAAAGATGAACCGGCTCAAAGCACTTCGAAAGCCGAGATTCGTCAAATAAAGGTTATACGGTCTGTTTGGTGGGATTTCCTGGAAATAGTTTTATTTGAGCTTCTACCAGACAATACCACGATTAATTCTGAAGTGTACTGTCGTCAACTGGATAGACTGAACGATTCACTCAAACAGAGCCGGATAGAATTGAGCAATAAAAAAGGGATAGCATTCCACCAAGATAATAAACGTTTTTAATAACCAAATTAATTTAATTACAATTTCACAAATACGAATGTGTTCTTGAATATCATAAATGTTTAGTTATTCGCTAAAACCTTTTACAGCTTGGATGGGATGTACTACCACACCCACCATATTCTCCAGATCTGGCACCTCAAAATATTACAAGTTCAGATCTCCAAAGAATTTTATAGACAGCAAAATCTTTACTTCAGATGAGGACATTAAAAATGCCTTAGATCAGTTTTTTGCCAGCAAGGATCAAAAATTTTATGAGCGTGGAATCACGCCACTGCCAGAAAGATGGCTAAAAGTATTGAACCAAAATGTGAATATATAATCCGATAAAATACTAATACATTGTAAGAACAATTTCTTACAATGTATTAGTATTTTATCGGATTATATAACTTTCATTTTAACTAACAAAAACGAAATTACTTTCCGAATAACCCAATATTTCTGGCTGATGAACAAGAATTGAAAAATTAAAATTATTCTAAAATAAGGCACTGAGAATAATATTAAAAAGAAATTGATACACAAGAATCAATCATTTTGAAGAAAGATTAGAAATAATGACATTCAGACAAATGATTCATTTTAAGATGCTTCTATTTATATATATATATTATACTATATATCTATAATATATAAATAGAATCATCTTAAAATAATATATATATATATATATATATATATTAATATCTATATATATATATATGCATTCTAAAAGGTTATTTTTTCGGGAACTTCGCGGCTTTGTAAAAATAAATTATTTTTGTGCTATATTCCGGTTACACTGGGATAACCATTCTCAAGCTGGTCTCTCTGACAGTTGAGAGACAACTATTCGATTTCTCTGAATTCGCCATAGGGGTGGTGGTAATGGTGGCGAGCGCGGGGGCGGGCTAATTACTTTATCTTTTCTGATTGGTGGCGTGGCGGGGGGGGTTATAATTGTTAGTTTTACCCGTGCTAGGGTTGTCGACATTTCGTTTAGTGTTTTTATTTTAATCACTGTATGATATGTAGCAGGTAATCTCTTGGCATCGTCTCTTGTGTTCATGGATAAATCGTGTTTGTGAATTTCTAGGGCCTCTCTGAGTATACGGTGTATGTTATTCGATAGTTTTGCAATTGTCCGTGCATTTTCGAAATCTATGCGATATCCTTCGGTCATAGTGTGCATCGCTAGGGTCGAGGTGGTTTTCTATATCCAGTTTGTGTTCCGAAATACGATGAGATAATCTGCGATTGCTCGCGAAAACTTCTATTTATATACATAGATATATATATATATATATATATATATATATCTATATTATATATATATATATATATATATATGAATTATTAATGTATGTACCACTTTTGACTGAATTGTAAAAATAAAACATGAACATGCTCATTGCACAAGAAGAAAATATGAAATAATATTACCTTTTGAAAAGAAAACATGATCGCAAAATTCAATCATTTACACTGAAATGTAGTTATATAGTAGAGTACCGGGAAACATTGGGAAGAAAAAATATAACAACATTGCAGAGAAAGATAAAAAAACGATGTGATATAAATATAAATTTCATTTGAATGAAATTGATATTTAAATAAAAAAAAACACATTTTTTGTATAGTTTCAGAAGAAAATTTCTGAATAAAGTTAAATGCTCTTTTAAGCAAACTTATGAATCAATTAGAAAAGGATATACAGAAAAATCAAATGTACGAAAAAAATATTCTACTTGTTTGTTGATATAAATTTTCTCTATATCCTTTTCTAATTGATTCAAAATTATGATTAAAAGAAATTTATACATATTAATCATATGTAATTCTGTTTCTATTAGGAAGTATAAATTATTATATTCCACCCATAAACAATGAATAAATGAAAAATATAAATATATACTATAAATATATACATACGGGTATTCCTCAAATTTAAATTCGACTCATAATTTAGGTAGGTGCCTGCCTATCAAATATTATGAACTAGCTCTTTAAATGCATATATCTTAAATGTCGCCATAAATCTTAGAATCTAAAATCGAGACCGTTTCCACATTTTGCTTGAAAAATTTCTTCCATCAAAAAATATACCCTACGCCCGGGAGACATCCCAAAGTCTATAGAGCGACACCATAAGCATTCAAGTTCGTAAGAAACGGGCCCGTGTTTCTGAATCCCATGAAATCGTGTTTGTGATGGAAGAGTACATGTCTGTGTAACTAGATTTTTATATCTTACGGTTTGCAGTACACATTTCGTAAAAGATATTAAATTTACAATAAATACTTTATACAATCAAAAACGTGATGTGCTTCCAGGTTGAGATTAATTTGTTTATGATCCTAATATAACTAGTAGATCTAATATTTAGTAAAACATAGGATTTATGGTATTTAAGCAGTCATTTGTATGTAGGTATATTACTAAAATATTAACAAATACAAATAATTAAAATATCGTCCGATGAACCCACCACCAACTATTTATCACTACATACTTTTCAAATTCTGCATTACTAAGGAGTGTCCCTTGTCGGCTGGTATCTGCAGTGCGGTACAGCTGTCATTAGGATTATCTGACGATGTAAAATTTCCTCACTACTCTGCTAAGTACTGCACTACCGGAATATTTATTCCTCTGTGCAGAACGGTGTGGCCATAATTATATCCAGAGCATCCCCACCCTTCTCTGCTAAATACTGCACAACCGGGAAGTGTACCAGCTCGGTAACTATATACAGTGTGGTATGTTTACAGATGTCGTGCGCCATATCATGTATCATACATCACAGATGGTGAAGTAAATTTCAAAGGGCAACCGCATCCAGTTTTCATTCTTCGCCATATAAAAATAAAACAAGCAACTTACGTCTCACGATGGACGAGTCTGCGTCTCCTCTCGAGGACTACTGAGAGGAGGTCAAGCGAAGCTCTGATTATCTGTAAAAACAAAAAACATATCTCAACAACTGGACGTTATAGAAAATGCATAAGTGTGTATAAGTGAAATATAAAGGAAAAATGATTTTAAATGTGAAATGTAGTGGAGGGACTGAATATAACGAGTTGAATAAGAGGTTCCGCCCCCTAGCCTTCCAGACCCTCACACCTCTGGTTGTAAAGGTATTTGAAATAAATTATTAAGTGATAAACTTGCAGCTGAAGGTTCGAGAGGACTACTAGTGGCACAGAGGAGTGGGACAGATGCTCTCGGCTGTGCAACGTGGTGGTCTGAAAACAATACATAATAAATATCTCATCAGCTGGACGTTGCAGAGAATAAGTGCGATGGGATTATAATGTGGTTGTCTGTTATTTTTATATATTTTTTAGTTATTTCATAAGTTAGTTAATATTACAACTTGTGGGATTATAAGGTATATAATCCCACAAGTATATAAGTATATAATACCTTATAATCCCACAAGTTGTAATATTAACTAACTTATGAAATAACTAAAAAATATATAAAAATAACAGACAATAACAGTCTATTAAAAAAGATGCGGGTGCTTGGATAATGGATCAGAGAATTTGCGAACTGCCAGAAATTATTTTATTCCCAGAAAAATCTTAGATATTTCACATTGTATTCTGGATAAATTTTAATCTGGTAAACTTACAGTTGAAAGTGGCTGGCTGAGGACTTTTTGAGGAGCAGAGAATTTCGGCGGATGCTATGGGCTGTGCATTGTGGTATTCTGAAAACAATAATAAATATCTTATCAGTTTGGCGTTTTGAGATTAAGTGCGATGGGATTATAATGTGTCTGTCCATTTAATATAATAAAGGTTGCGTGGATAATAGATCAGAGAATTTGCGAACTGCCAGTAATTATTTTATTCCCAGGCAATTCTTATTGTAGTATTCTGAAAACAATATAAAATATTTCATCAGCTGGTCGTTTTGCGTATAAGTGCGATGGGATTATAATGTGTCTGTCCATTTAATATGATAAAGTTTGCATGGATACTAGATCAGAGAATTACCGAACTGCCGGCATTTATTTTTACTCCCAGGAATATTTAACCGTTATGTTACTACCCGGAATTTTTCACACTAGTTACTACCCAGGGTACCTGGGTACTCTACTTGGATGGACGTTCCACATGCATTATTTTGTTTTGTATATCGCTAATTGATATTGAGATAATGATCAAATAGCTTCCTTGAAGGTCATTGCTTCTCATAACGGTATCTGTATCCCTTTATACCTGATTTATATCAGTTTGCTTGACATTGACTAGTACATTTTGACTGAATTTTTCATTTATATGTACAATTCTAGCTATCTTAGTAAAGTGCGACATGTCTCATGTGCAATTTATTTATTATATATTTATAACAGCTATAATTTATTATATGTTATATATTATTTACATTTAAAATTTATTATATGTTTATAACCTTTAAGTTTTCATTGTCACAACTTTTTTCAAATTCACAAAAACTTAAGAAATTATAAAAATGGTAATATGTGAGATAACCTTGGTGTTTGCTCATTAATATTTTCACGTTAAATGAAGTCAAAAATATTAATTAATTATATTATATTTTTTTGTTGATAGAGCGCTTCTGAAAAAATATTGTTTACTCCAATTACTGTGAAACGACGTGGTCTTAGATAAAGAGGATTTTTTGAATAGCAAGAACAAAGATTGGATTTCAGAATTCACCGATCAAAATGAATATTCAAATACAAAAGTTGACGATGAAGAATATGGACTATATTGCATCACGCGAAAAATAAGATAGAATAATATTGAATCACCGACATCTGCTCAAGCTCATTTCCAGGCTAGCAATGAAATGATGTGGCATAAAAATCCACATTTTTATTATAAATCTACTTCGCATTATATCGTTCATCATCGGCTAAGAAGTGATTTACACGGATCAAGAAAAGCATTCCCTACTAGTATTACATTCAAATGTGTTTTTACACCAGAAATTGTTGATACTATTGTCCGTCACACCAATAAAGAGGCCAGGAAAATATATATTGAATACAACGAACATGATCGTACTAACAAACCACATTGGAAGGATTTGACTTATCCGAGTTAAATGCATTCGGTATTCTGATAGTATATGGTGCCGATTACCTAAATACAGATTATATTTTTGATTTGTTCAAATGTAATTTATACCCAGTATTGGGCGTCGAATTTCCTCGCTTAGATGATGCTAATATGAGGAAATACCGATTGAATGAAGGTAGAGCTGCTTCGATATCTGATATATGTATGGTTGATACTGATTCAAAAATTTTCAGCTTGTATATATTCTACAACCCAACTGTTACAACCAATGAGTAATCATTATCTACAGCGGATGTATACAATTTATGCAATACATTCAGTCTAAGCCCGCCAAATAGGGGATAAAACTATGGTAGATATGTGATGCAGAAAATAATTGTCCTCTTACTGGCTAAATATACACCGGAAAATTAAAATCTGGACGAGAAACTCACCAATGTGAAAGAATTGGCCACTCAAAGGCTGTGGACGTTATTACATTGGACATTTCTTCATGACTTCCCAAAGGAAGTCATGGAGAAATTTCCAATGTAATATGCCAAAGCACAACATACTATTTTATCTTGGAATATGGTAATCGTTAGTAAATAAATAATAAGACGAAATAAAAAGTTTATTCCGGCGAAAGTAAAGGATTGTTATTTGGATCCAATGATAATGTATAAAAATGTTCTTGTGTACCAAAAAACTGAAAGTTATACTTATATCGTCTGCGCAACATGGTGATGTAACGTCCGGACTTAAAAACAAACGTAACATGATTAATTTTTACAATAAAACGAAATCTGATGGTAAAATTTATGTCCATCACGGAATGAGACGACTATCACTACCGAATGGGTACCCAGGTAACCTGGGTAGTAATCGGAGGCCTAGACAACTTTAAGGTCACATAAAATACCTTTTTAAAAATAAAATTACAACAAACAATACATAAATCTCTTTCCAATACCTCAAATAATGGGGATCCGGGCGGACAAAAGCAACAAGAGTCTATGAATAAAATAATTTACTTAAAATCGGAAATGGATACCCGGGTGCCCGGGTAGTAACATAAGGGTTAAGATACTTCACATTATATTCTAGATAAATTTTAATCTGGTAAACTTACAGTTGAACGTGGCTGGCTGAGGACTTTATGAGGAGCAGAGAATTTCGGCGGATGCTATGGGCTGTGCATTGTGGTATTCTGAAAACAATAATAAATATCTTATCAGTTTGGCGTTTTGAGATTAAGTGCGATGGGATTATAATGTGTGTGTCCATTTAATATAATAAAGGTTGCGTGGATAATTGATCAGAGAATTTGCAAACTGCCAGTAATTATTTTATTCCCAGGAAATTCTTAGATAATTCACATTGTATTCTGCATAAATTTTAATCTGGTAAACTTACAGTTGAACGTGGCTGGCTGAGGACTTTTTGAGGAGCAGAGAATTTCGGCGGATGCTATGGGCTGTGCATTGTAATATTCTGAAAACAATATAAAATATTTCATCAGCTGGGCGTTTTGCGTATAAGTGCGATGGGATTATAATGTGTCAGTCCATTTAATATGATAAAGTTTGCATGGATACTAGATCAGAGAATTTCCGAACTGCCAGCATTTATTTTTACTCCCAGGAATATTTAAGATACTTCACATTATATTCTAGATAAATTTTAATCTGGTAAACTTACAGTTGAACGTGGCTGGCTGAGGACTTTTTGAGGAGCAGAGAATTTTGTCGGATGCTATGGGCTGTGCATTGTGGTATTCTGAAAACAATAATAAATATCTTATCAGTTTGGCGTTTTGAGATTAAGTGCGATGGGATGTCCATTTAATATGATAAATGTCGCTTGGATACTAGATCAGAGAATTTCCGAACTGCCAGCATTTATTTTTACTCCCAGGAATATTTTAGATACTTCACATTATATTCTAGATAAATTTTAATCTGGTAAACTTACAGTTGAACGTGGCTGGCTGAGGACTTTTTAGGAGCAGAGAATTTCGGCGGATGCTATGGGCTGTGCATTGTGGTATTCTGAAAACAATAATAAATATCTTATCAGTTTGGCGTTTTGAGATTAAGTGCGATGGGATTATAATGTGTCTGTCCATTTAATATAATAAAGGTTGCGTGGATAATAGATCAGAGAATTTGCGAACTGCCAGTAATTATTTTATTCCCAGGCAATTCTTAGATAATTCACATTGTATTCTGGATAAATTTTAATCTGATAAACTTACAGTTGAAGGTGGCTGGCTGAGGACTTTTTGAGGAGCAGAGAATTTCGGCGGATGCTATGGGCTCTGCATTGTAGTATTCTGACAACAATATAAAATATTTCATCTGCTGGGCGTTTTGCGTATAAGTGCGATGGGATTATAATGTGTCTGTCCATTTAATATGATAAAGTTTGCGTGGATACTAGATCAGAGAATTTCCGAACTGCCAGCATTTATTTTTACTCCCTGGAATATTTAAGATACTTCACATTATGTTCTATATAAATTTTAATCTGGTAAACTTACAGTTGAACGTGGCTGGCTGAGGACTTTTTGAGGAGCAGAGAATTTCGGCGGATGCTATATATAGGCTGTGCATTGTGGTATTCTGAAAACAATAATAAATGTCTGATCAGTCTGGCGTTTTGAGATTAAGTGCGATGGGATTTTACAATGTGTCTGTCCATTTAATATAATAAAGGTTGCGTGGATAATAGATCAGCGAATTTGCGAACTGCCGGTAATTATTTTATTTCCAGGCGATTCTTAGATAATTCACATTGTATTCTGGATAAATTTTAATCTGGTAAACTTACTGTTGAACGTGGCTGGCTGAGGACTTTTTGAGGAGCAGAGAATTTCGGCGGATGCTATGGGCTGTGCATTGTGGTATTCTGAAAACAATAATAAATATCTTTTCAGTTTGGCGTTTTGAGAATAAGTGCGATGGGATGTCCATTTAATATGATAAATGTTGCTTGGATACTAGATCAGATAATTTCCGAACTGCCAGCATTTATTTTTACTCCCAGGAATATTTTAGATACTTCACATTATATTCTAGATAAATTTTAATCTGGTAAACTTACAGTTGAACGTGGCTGGCTGAGGACTTTTTAGGAGCAGAGAATTTCGGCGGATGCTATGGGCTGTGCATTGTGGTATTCTGAAAACTATAATAAATATCTTATCAGTTTGGCGTTTTGAGATTTAGTGCGATGGGATTATAATGTGTCTGTCCATTTAATATAATAAAGGTTGCGTGGATAATAGATCAGAGAATTTGGGAACTGCCGGTAATTATTTTATTTCCAGGCGATTCTTAGATAATTCACATTGTATTCTGGATAAATTTTAATCTGGTAAACTTACAGTTGAACGTGGCTGGCTGAGGACTTTTTGAGGAGCAGAGAATTTCGGCGGATGCTATGGGCTGTGCATTGTGGTATTCTGAAAACAATAATAAATATCTTATCAGTTTGGCGTTTTGAGATTAAGTGCGATGGGATTATAATGTGTCTGTCCATTTAATATAATAAAGGTTGCGTGGATAATAGATCAGAGAATTTGCGAACTGCCGCTTATTATTTTATTTCCAGGCGATTCTTAGATAATTCACATTGTATTCTGGATAAATTTTAATCTGGTAAACTTACAGTTGAACGTGGCTGGCTGAGGACTTTTTGAGGAGCAGAGAATTTCGGCGGATGCTATGGGCTGTGCATTGTGGTATTCTGAAAACAATAATAAATATCTTTTCAGTTTGGCGTTTTGAGAATAAGCGCGATGGGATTATAAGGTATTTGTCCATTAAAAATGATGGGGGTGCTTGGATAATGGGTCAGAGAATTAGCGAACTACCAGAATATATTTTACTCCCAGGAATATCTTAGATACTTCACATTGTATTCTAGATAAATTTTAATCTGGTAAACTTACAGTTGATGGTGGCTGGCTGAGGACTTTTTGAGGAGCAGAGAATTTCGGCGGATGTTATGGGCTGTGCATTGTAGTATTCTGATAACAATATAAAATATTTCATCAGCTGGGCGTTTTGCGTATAAGTGCGATGGGATTATAATGTGTCTGTTCATTTAATATGATAAAGTGTGCGTGGATACTAGATCAGAGAATTTGCCATCTACCAGAATTTATTTTACTCCCAGGAATATCTAAGATACTTCACATTTTATTCTAGATAAATTTTAATCTGGTAAACTTACAGATGAAGGTGGCTGGCTGAGGACTTTTTGAGGAGCAGAGAATTTTGTCGGATGCTATGGGCTGTGCATTGTGGTATTCTGAAAACAATAATAAATATCTTAACAGTTTGGCATTTTGAGAATAAGTGCGATGGGATGTCCATTTAATATGATAAAGGTTGCGTGGATAATAGATCAGAGAATTTGTGAACTTCGAGCATTTATTTTACTCCCAGGAATATCTTAGCTACTTCACATTGCACTCTAGATAAATTTTAATCTGGTAAACTTACAGTTGAAGGTGGCTGGCTGAGGACTTTTTGAGGAGCAGAGAATTTCGTCGGATGCTATGGGCTGTGCATTGTGGTATTCTGAAAACAATAATAAGTATTTCATCAGCTGGGCGTTTTGCGTATAAGTGCGATGGGATTATAATGTGTCTGTCCATTTAATATGATAAAGTTTGCGTGGATACTAGATCAGAGAATTTCCGAACTGCCAGCATTTATTTTTACTCCCAGGAATATTTTAGATACTTCACATTATATTCTAGATAAATTTTAATCTGGTAAACTTACAGTTGAACGTGGCTGGCTGAGGACTTTTTGAGGAGCAGAGAATTTCGGCGGATGCTATGGGCTGTGCATTGTGTTATTCTGAAAACAATAATAAATATCTTATCAGTTTGGCGTTTTGAGGTAAGTGCGATGGGATTATAATGTGTGTGTCCATTTAATATAATAAAGGTTGCGTGGATAATAGATCAGAGAATTTGCGTACTGCCAGTAATTATTTTATTCCCAGGCAATTCTTAGATAATTCACATTGTATTTTGGATAAATTTTAATCTGATAAACTTACAGTTGAAGGTGGCTGGCTGGGGACTTTTTGAGGAGCAGAGAATTTTGTCGGATACACACATATACATACACGTTATAGGGAGAGGGACCCACCACATACCCTCAGCCGTTTTATGAGCAATGCTTCTATATCGGCCTCACACTTTCGTCACCCATTTCGGCATCTGTTTTATGCTGATGGGGCCATACTCTCCACACAATTTAAACTCATACGAGTGCAACTAGCGCGGGGAGGCGACCACACAAAACCTCTTCACTGTCAACCAGGTGCAAGGATGAGGAGAGGGAAGCCTTATTTACAAATTTACATGGACGTTAGGATGACAATTACATCTGTGTATGGAATGACAATGGTAAACAATTTTACATAGTTGGCTTTGTTTTCACCTCATATTCCCAAGATTCATATAGGTACTTTGGTTTTACTTGTAGTTCCTCACATATGTGTATACCATGCATCATGTCACATTCTATTTCTTGTACATACAAGTAATAAAAAAAATCAAAGAACTCCATGTTATCGCGCGTCACAGTTTTTACTGTAAATTTCAAAAGGCAACCGCATCTAGTTTTCATTCCTCGCCATATAAAACTAAAACAGTCAACTCACTTCTCAAGGTGGACGAGTCTGGGTCTCCGCTCGAGGACTGCTGAGAGGAGGGTCTTGTGAAGCTCAGATTATCTGGAAAAACAACAAAGCATGTCTCAACAATTGGACGGTATCGAAGGTGCATGAAATTTCGTCGTCCATTAAAGACCAGCGATTAAAGAAAGGTTACTTTTTAAATACGGCATGCAGTGGAGGGTTAGAATATTACGAGTTGAATTAGACGTTCGCAGGAACTCAAACTTTCAAACAATGGGACTGGAGTTTTTATTCAGCTAGTATATATTTCGCCAGTGGAAATACAAAAAATAACATAGATGAAATCACGACTAGAATCATGTTATCGTAATGTTTCAAAAGAAATTAAAATGGCTTTTCTACCATATGGGACCGGGAAGGGAATGAATACAGCTAAGAAGCTCAAATACACAGACTGCAGTAGATGTAAATTTAAATGTACTGAGCAATTTGTCTAGGGAGAGAAGAGAAGAAATATGTATGAAATTTATTTAATTTTTGAATTCAAACGGAAAAAGTCTTGGTCCTTAAACATGTGCAATCTAAAGACCCTGTGCGCAGAGGTCTCCAGCAGATCTTACTTTTTACTCAAAACAAATACAGAATTGAAACGTGTTTTTATAATATTTTTACAGCAGTAAATGGGGAGGGGGAAATGTCGCTTATGTTACCACCGGGTCCTAAAGCATAATTATGCAAAATTTGAGTCAAATCGGACAAACCGTGTAGATTTGTATAGAGAACAGACAGACAAACAGATCGACATTGAGTTTTATAGGTATAGATTGTTAACTGATTTTTACATTTACATTTTTGATTGGGAGGGGAAGGGGTATAATAATAGGGGGGAAATGTCATCTGTGTTACCCGCCGAGCCCCAAAGAATAAGTTTCAAAATTTTGAGTCCGATCGATTGAACGGTGCAGATTTGCATCGAAAATATATTAGGGGGAGGGAAGAGGTAAAATAATAGGGGGAAAATGTCGCCTACGTTTCTCGCCGAGCCCTAAAGAATAAGTTTACAAATTTTGAGTCCCATCAAATCTGTACCGTCCGACTGATCTAACCCAAATTTTGCAAACTTATTCTTTAGAAGTTCAGTTCGAGCTACCGACGGGAACGGTCGTTTTTGATTAGTAACTCTATACAGTGCGAGTAAAGCCCGGCCTAACACATTATGGCCGGGGCCATTGAAACTATATTTAAAAATATTAAAAGTAATTTAGACAAAATATCTTCACAAAAAGATAGCAAAATTCAAATAATAATTGAACAAAATCTAGAAGTACTAGAAGAACAAATTAACATTGAAAAACAGGAATGGCAAAAACACACAATTATCTTACAAGAAAAAATTATTAAAAATAGTGATGAGTATATAAAAAAACTGGAAGGATTTATGTGTAAAGAAAAAACATCTTATGCCGAAATCGTATCTACCTGCAGCACTAAACCATCTGCGTCCAGGCCTTATCAGGAAACTTCTTATCCATTACTGGTAAAATCCAATAATAAAAATGTCAACTCGGATAAACTTAATGATATAATTAAAACAAAAATCAATGTAGCGAAGCTTGGAATAGGGATAAGTGGGATGAGAAAAACGAAAAAAGGAGAAATTTTAATAAATTGCCAAAAAAAGGAACATATATATATATTAAAAATGAAGTTAATAAATTGAATGCTGACGGAATAAACGCTTTGGAAATTGAAAAAAGAAGACCATGTCTCATATTTAAAGGAATAGATGAAAATTATAGAAAAGAAGATTTTATAGAAGACATCACACTACAAAATGAGGATATAAAAATGATAAGGGAAATAGACAGTGAAAAACATGCGCTTACGGTGAAAGGGGAAATCCAAATAAAAAAGTTCAAACAAAAAAAAAATATTATTGAAACATCTGGTGAATTGAGAAAGTTAGTTATTAGGAAAGGACGGGTCAATCTAGGTTTTACTAGAATAAAGGTCGAAGATTGCAACCCTTTGACGCAATGCTATCACTGCTTAAAATTTAACCATACGGCAGCTAAATGTTATCAAAAGGACTCAAACCCAATATGCGCTCATTGTGGAAGCAATCATTATACGAAGGACTGCTTATCAAAGGACACAATACCTAAATGCTCAAACTGCGCCGAGATGAACATTAAATATAACATGACCACACCAATGGACCATTCCGCTAGAAGCGACAAATGCAAGTATAAAATAAAAATGATGGAATTTGCAAGACAAAAAATTGATTATGACTATTAAAAATATATTTTAAAATAATATACATAATATTAAAAATTAAAATTGAATGCAGAAATGTGGTTAACAAAGTGTTAATGTGTACGATTGTCTACATTTACATGTACTTCTGTAAACACGGAATTACTATGGATTGTATGATATTAATTTGCAAACAGGCAACAATAAATTCTACAGGTAACTTCATACAAAATCAATATATTTTGTTACCAGTCAATATCGCTGATCTTAGGTTTTTATAATACGAATATGCCGTACGATTTTCTAGATTATAATAACAAAGTTGAAATGGAAAGGGTAACTAATATTGATCAATGGATGAAGAAACTCTCAGATAGATATTCGAACTTGGTGAGTATTGTGCAAATAAATGTGAGATCGATATATAAATACTGGGACAATATTAATATAATTCTAAAGAACTCATTGACTTTTATAGATGTTCTAATGCTCTGTGAGACAAACATAGAGGAACAATTTATAAATTTATATAATATACCAGGTTTTAAGTAGTATTATTACAGTCGAAAAAATAAGTCAGGTGGTGGAATTTTATTATATATTAAAAATAAGTTTGCCTTTCATCAATATAAGATTAACACGATGTATTGTGAAAATGTCTACGGTAAACTCAAGATCCCACATAGCATATATGATTTTCATATATTAGCGGTGTATAGACCACCAAATCAAAATAAATTGCAATATATAAATGAAATTGAAACAATAATTAGCAATGTAAACACTAGTGATAATTTTATCATTCTTGGTGACATAAATATAAATACCTTACATGAAAATGATCCTCTAGTTATTAAATATGAAAATCTGCTAAACAGTAACTATTTTACAAGGTGCATGATATATTCTCTATACAAATCAACACTGTTTGCCAGATGCGACCCAAATTTTGAATACTTTTAGAACTCGACGAAAAAAATAGGCGCCATTCCATTCAGAAGCCTTGAAAAACAACGGAACCTCCCCCCACAAATTTATTTTAACTAAATCTTCAACGCCGGGTGCGCACCGCTAGTCACTTATACAACACATAACGCAACAGAGCTAGTGCACAATACTTTACAGGTGGACTCCTGCCTTGATTATGAGTCGAAAATGTTCAAGCAACCACGACCTAATTAATATCAATAGTAACCATTTCTCAGAACTTACCATCTGAAGAGTGGCGCCCTCTGGGGCGGGTCCGAGTGACGTCACTGGCCAGGGCCGGGGGGCGGGGCTCGGTCAGGCAGGAAACCTTTCGGGAGAAAAGTCGCGAATTGTCCGCGTGGTCACCCGAAAAGTGTTGTTTCCTCCCAAACGGCCGGAGATAAAGTAGTCACTCCACGGACTTTTTTGTAGATCTCTGCACGGAGAACAGAGTGGCGCAGATTTAACACTTCCATCCGTCTCCGTTTCGGCAGCGTTTCGTGAAAACAAAACTCTTCTTCACTGATTGCGCGATGTCTGCAATGCAATTTTCCTTGCCACGGGGATAATGTTTCATGCACAGACCATAGAATTAGTTTCTGGGCGCGGTGCGGGGGAGGTTGGAGGTCCCGGCGGGGCGATGACTCACTCGGAATATAGTGTTCCCACAATATCTTTTTGCGTACAATGTATATTTAAAATAAAATTACACAGATCGACAGGAAATCGGTGTCATATTAGTTACAAAACCACACATTTTTTCGTCAAAACCGATTTTTGCACTGCGGAGATAATATTAGTTATATTTTCTGCCTCCCATCTTTTCTAAGTACTGCACTACCTCGGGGCGTCCTATAAAGGCTGCATAGTGCAGCGCTGTCTCGCCATCATTATTTCCCTTGTTTATATCCGCTCCCTTCTCTGCTAACCACTGCACTACCGGGAGGTGTCCCCCTTCGGCTGCACGGTGCAGCGCTGTCCAGCCATCATTCTCTACCGTGTTTATATCCGCTCCCTTCTCTGCTAACCACTGCACTACCGGGAGGTTTCCCTCCCAGGCTGCACGGTGCAGCGCTGTCCAGCCATTTTTATCTCTCTTGTTTATATCCGCTCCCTTCTCTGCTAACCACTGCACTACCGAGAGGTGTTCACTCTTGGCTGCCTTATACAGCGCTGTCTCGCCTTTATTATCCACCGAGTCAATACCCCCTCCTTCCTTTTCTGAATAGTTCCCTACATCCCTTCCCTTCTCTGCTAGCGACTGCACTGCCTCGAGGTTTCCCCTGTCGGCTGCGTAGTGCAGCGCAATACGGTTTTGGAAGTCGCGGGCCTCTAAGAACTTGATTAAACTTTTTTTGTGATTTTCCGTCCCAAAACCACCGATCAGAAGATTTAAAATCTTGGTATTATTTTCATCAGCGGCTACGTGAAGTACCGTTTGTTGCGATTCATTAGTAACAGATCGTTGTGAGTTTTCACTCCAGAGTTTCTCGATATGTGCAGCGATGTACTCTAGCGCGGAGGGCGGTGCCGGCTGCAGCTGGAGGATATTATTCAAGAATATTCTGATGACGTAGTTAGAGGGCTGCAGTAAGATATCCGATAGTAGTAGCCTTACCATGGGGGCCCAACCATGCCAACGAGTTTTCAAACCGAGCCAATAGACAATTTGATCGGCGCAGAAGTACTCCGCCAGCGTGCGGTGGAGGAACTCAACCTCCCTTCCGTCTCCACCCGACTGGACCAGCCCGACTCTGCGCAGTACATCTTGTTGGCCACAAGTATTCTCTAAGTCCTCGTAGAATTCTTGTGCCGACTGGGGGAAGAGCGTGCGAAAGCCTATCATTCTATGGTAGTTAGTAAATTCGCCAGTAATAATTTTATAAATTTCATCATCTTCATTAAGATTCAACCGGATTTTCCCCTTACAGTAAATATTGTATTTAACTTTGATAAATTCCATATACAACGAGGACACGTTCTTCACTTGAAAGGCGGTTTCCGATTCAGTTTGTGACGTAATGTGACGCTCGACCTGCTGCAGGAACACCTCCGCCAACATGCGCATCTGCAGGGGCACGCCCATGAACTTCTGGATGTCTCCCCCGAGATTCTTTGCAGCCACAGTGAACACATCTTGCGCACACCTTTTAAGCTTCATGTCTCCGCAGCTTCCCGACTCCGGCAGCAGGTGCGAGCGCCAGAAATTCTCGAGGTAGTCGCGCTGTGCCTGCTCTTTGATTTTCTCGAACGTCACAGCGATCGTAGACAGACCATCCTCGAGCGATTTTCTGTCATGGAACCGCGTAGTTACCCGAATAATGGCCTTGGTGTTGTTTTTTAAATATTGCAATATTTTTAAAACCGCCTTCTTGGAAGAGTCGTTATTTACTTCGTCAAATCCGTCGAACAAACAATAAAGCTGCCTCTTATGTTTGTTACGCAAACAGAATCGCAACAATTCTAGCGAAGGTGTATCATCGATTAGTTGTTCTAGCTGTTCTAGCTCGGTGAGTGCATTGTTTGAGGGATTTTTAAAATATTTTAAATTTACCCATATTACCCAGGCGGTGCATATCTGTCGGGTCATGCTCGCCAGGCTGGTGGACTTCCCCATGCCCGGCTCATCCGCGATGATCATCGCCTTCTGCGTGAAGGCGCCCAGCTCCTCCTCAGTAACCGTGTGATCGGTGTCGAGATGCACGTGTGGCCGCAGACCTTCTAACGACCCCTGCGAGCTTTGCCACAAAAACCGCGCATCATTCTCCTCAAGCTTCAGCCAGTGTACTGGCTTTTCGTAACAACATTCCCAGTCCAAGGACACTGTGAGGATATTTTCATTTCTTATAAAATTGTCTCTATCCCGTTCGGGTACCTTTAACGAGCGCGCGAGACTCTCATTGCTCGCTGCGCCCTGAAAGATAAATGTATCTTTGCTACTACTCAGGGACGCGTAATCTTTTAACCGAAACACGACCTGACGATGGAACCGCCTTGTTATATAAAAGCTTTTATGATAGATCTGTTTAATGGTTGAAGCTGTAGAAAGGTCGTTTGCTTCGAGCCAATACACTTTATCATCTGGATTATCTAATATTGCTCGTTTAAATGCCTCCTCCCCGGCTGACCCTGTCCCCGGCACCCAAATGACCCTGCCGGCCGCCCCCGAGCTGGTCTCCGCGAGGCTTCTCCTCAGCTCTGCTTGATGGTCTCCGCTGACCACCAGCAGGCCGCCTGACGATGCAATTCTGGCCAAGTTTTCCATGCTCACGCCTCTCTCTATTGTGGACAAATTTGATCTACTCTCAATAAAATTGGGGCACGAGTTTTTAATTTTTATTACATATTTATCGCTCTTTAGAATATTTATAAGATTTGGTGAATCTATGAAACTATTAATGTTTGACGAAAATTTGTTGAAATTTTGTTCTCCTATAAAATCTGCTATACTCAAAAGTGTACCTCCGATGTCCAACATTTTCATTTCAAAGAGTTTCTTTTGAGAGTCCTCTGTCAGTTCAGTTGATAAAAAATAACTTTGAACAACCTTAAAACCCAGATCAAACTCTTGATTACAAACAAATATGACTTTCTTGTTGATGTAATGGAATGTTTGTTTAAATTTGACGGCTTCGGCTACATCCATCGTGGCACAGTCAATCACAAGCAAGTTAGGAAAATCATTCTCTGTGAGCTTCTTCGTTAATTCTTTGGTAATCAAGTTTCTCATGGCTTTCCATTGTAGAAACGTTTGCTCTTTTACAAACAATGACGGGTCCCGCAGTTGACGGCCGGCACTGGACAATCTAAGCATTTCTAAATCGCAATCTTCGGTCTTAATTTGCCAGAATCGGTCGTCGGATTCTAAGAACTTTCCAAGCTTGGTAATGTCGCCTGTAAAGTTCAAGTGACACTTAGGCAAGGAGTCGAGGTAATTTCGGCTCGTCATGAAGAACATAATTTTGGGTATTGCTTTGCTCTGTTGGTCCACCGCATACATCAGTTCTGCGCGGAACCAGCGCACCAACAGCTTGGCCCGCCTGAATACCTTGTTCAGGTCCTCACTATTGGCACAAGTTAGTGTGCGATTATTTATATCCATAGAATAGTCTGCTAATAAATCATCGCACTCTCCTAAATGGTGCTCACTTAGAAATATCTGTATGATATTCATTTGTACCCTTAACCCTCTACAAATTATCCAAAATGTTAAGAACTCCAGCTCATCGTCCGAGAATCTCCGCAAACTGGCTGAGGGTTCAGCAGAGGACTTTTATTTTATAACGTATTCCGGGCGCATCGGATGCACCAGGCAGGTGGTACCGATCTTCGTGCGTCACTTCCTTGTGGAAACTTTTAAATTCTGTTTTACGCCCGATTTTCAGTAACAATTCCTTAATTTCACTCAAGGGCCAGTCCTCCATTTCTTGTATTTCTTTTGCTTGTTCAAATGCTTTTATTAGATAATCCATGTTGTGGGTTTTATAATTATATGTAAAAGTTTTGAGCTCTCTCTTCGTGAATTGAAAGACATCAATCATCACCCTATAAATGATGCCTACATGTAAGCCATAGGTGTTGATTCTGTTGGGCGCTGACAGGTAGCTGCATATATCCAGCTTTTGTAAGAACATCGTACTACCGTTCCTAACACAGTATGTATCGATGAGTTTCTCCAACATTTTCTTGCAGCCTGGACTATCAAAAACCACGACGTGTGCGTGGAGGCCATTCCGCTGAACGCCGATCTTGATGAACTTTCTCTCCTTCCCTTCACCCTCCTCTTCCAGGAACTTGACGCTGAAACCAGTGACCTGGGCCAGCCAGCCGCCCAGGGAGTGCCCCGTGATGGACAGGTGAAAGCGGACGCCGTCTCTTTTGTTAGCTTCTTCTATGGCGCACTTCACCTTCTCGGCAAATGTGGCCGCAGAACTCATGCGAGGTGAAAAATTGTTGTTAACAACTCCCATAATATTTGTATAAAAGGCTCCTATATCGTTGGTTCCCTTGTGGGCCAGGACCACCTGCTGCAGGAAGGGGCTGTAGAACGCGGCCCCGAAGTAGCCGTTGTCCTTGTCACCGTTGCGCGCGGTCGTCAATAGCTTCCAATCGTGTAATTTCAGTTTCTTGGGGAGTTTTTTTGTCATCTCGCTGTACACCACGTTAGCGAAGAGCGCCAGATCGGCCGGGATGGGACACGGGGCCGACATGACGTCATTATACAGTATCCCGTTACTATCAATTAGTGGACAGCTTCTCAGCGCAGGCAGCAGGTCTGGGCAGCTGTACTGCAACTTGCGGTCCACCTCCATGTTGAGCGAAGAAGCGGTATTGGTCGTATCGAGCTCTCTGCAACAAGTAGTGTCAGTTAGAAAGTACACAATTAGGTATTAATTATATTTAAATGTTTTTCAGATATTTTATCACAACGTCCCAAGACAGACTAGCCCCTACATATTATAGGGTGATATGTACAATGATTGAGCGTATCAGCCCTTTTTTACTTTGAATGTATATAATTAGTATAAAATTTTGATTTCATTTTAAATTTCCTTTAATAAGAGTTACTAGACATATCTACCTTATTTTGCATAAAACGTAATAAAACTATTTATATTACATGAATGAATAGATAAAATTCAGTTACTGATTACAGTTGTTTTTAATAAAGAAATGAAAAAAGACATTAATTGTTGTTGACATCTTTTTAAAACTTGATTATAATTTAATTTGACTGAATAATATATATTTTTAATTCTTGTCTAACTATATCTTCAACATTCCTTATGTTAGAGCTGACCGTGCTGCCAATAACTATTATTTGATGCGGTTTTCGATGAATATTTCATCTGGCAAATCAGGAATCAGGTAGTTATATCTAATTGAGCGCTTGTCTTAAAATATACTAAGATATAAAAATACAGAACAAAGTGGTGGCTGAGGCGGTCAATAACTGTGTTGAGTATGTTTTGGTGGCACGGTTAGTAAAATCCTTTTAAAAGTTTTTTTTTAAGTATATTGTAACAAATCTGCTAAAGTTACTTTTAATAATGAAATATTTTTAATATTTCTGAAGAATACCGCTATGCAGCCGGCAGACCCGGCGGTCACCACCAATAAAAATCTGCCCCGCCGGCGACGCCGGAGGCACCTTTATCCCATTTATGGGTTAAGCCGAGGTTCCGTCAGCAATAAAAACATTGGATTGTCGGTGCACAGCAAAGGCACAGTATAGTAAACATACAGTATTATATCTTCATACAAACAGCCGAAACGACGCCCTTCGAAATCTCGGTATACTTCGGTATGCGCGGTCGCCGCAGGGCTGCAGTAACGTACGGACGCAAGCAGTGTGAGACGCTCCCACGCATACATTTACGTCAATTTATGGCACCCCAAACCATAAAGAGTCAGTCGATGAGCAGCCCTGTTGCGTGTTTAACCAAGTTTAACTACCAAGCGGCCGTAGGTATTTATTTCAAGGGCACAACATACTGTATGCTTTATTATACTGTGGCAAACGGTGTTATACGGTGGGAGGGACGCTGCTGGACCCTGGCTACAATAGTAGCTGGTATACCGAGCGCCCTCCGAAGGAGGTGGGAGGAACGCTGCTGGACCCTGGCTACAATAGTACCTGGTATACCGAACGCCCTCCGGAGGAGGTGGGAGGGACGCTGCTGGACCCTGGCTACAATCGTAGCTGGTATACCGAGCGCCCTAGTAGCTGGTATACCGAGCGCCCTCCGGAGGAGGTGGGAGGGACGCTGCTGGACCCTGGCTACAATAGTAGCTGGTATACCGAGCGACCTCCCGGAGGGAGTAGGAGGACGAAGCGCGGAGGTGGCCGGAGGAGGAGGTTCACCTCCAGCCGGAGGTAGCGGAGGGTTTCCGGGTTAGCACAATAAGGGCTTTAGCCCCGACAACGCTGTCTATCTGGAGCCCGAGGTGCCGCCGTGGCATCGTGTCCACCAGGACCCGAGTAGGTGGGGCGCTCCGGAGGCGCACTTTGTGGCCAGGGCCCACATAGCACCAGAATGGACTGGAGGAGGGCGCCGTGGATCTGCATTGCGGGGGGTCCGAAGGCTCCAGTCACGAGCGGTGTCGAGCTGACACTGTAGCGCGCTGTGGAGGTATCCCGCTTGGAGGCGGGCGGGAAGTTCCCACGTGGCACCTGGCGGTGCTGAAGCTGATGGCAGCCTGAGTGTCTGGATGACACTGAAGCGCGCTGTGGAGGTATCCCGCCTGGAGGCGGGCGGGAAGTTCCCACGACGGTAACAGATCTAGGCATAGTTTAGTCTTAATATAGTGGTTAATGTGGATTAGATTAGTTTAGTGTAGACCTACTTAAGTTTAATTAAGTCTAGTATGTATCTCCTTATTTGTTATGTAAATATTTGTATCTCTTTATGTAAATACAAACTTGTAATTCTTATTCTTGCTTAATTTCTCATGTAAATATACAAGAATTTCTGTCGACAGAACCAGACTTCTTATTTTGTACTTCCTTTCTGAATATCAGCGACTCATGTGGATGGTTGCGTGTGTGGTGTGACGGCATGTATACTGCCAAGATAAGACCGCTCGGCTGTGCGGGTGGGTGCGAATCCCGCCCGCTGAAGGGCGCCGATCTTTGAGAGATCCGCGCCCCCCGCCCGGCGCGGTGTGAGAATGTGCCCGGGCGGGGGACGTCACAATATCATAAAATACCCATCATATATGCGCTGCTTTACTATAACCAACACAAATTTCACTTGATGAGACAAAGTTAAAGCTCGATCTCTATTAGTTACGAGGGGTCAAGAAATCATAAAGGAATGACAGCAAAATCCAAGACGCTTCGGAAATATTCCATTCAACACCCTCAGCTCTACATTTCTAGTAGTATCTTGAATGCCCAAAAACTAACTATATTAACTTTGAGGCCATAAATATAAAAAATAGACATAAAAATACACAACGAAACACTCACTGAACTAGCAAATACTAAATACTTAGGACTCAACATAGAGAGAAACCTCAAATGGACCTTTAAAATAGACAAAGTAATTGACTCACTGACTAAACTGACCAGCCTATTCCACAAAATACACGAAATCACACCGAAGACCGTAAAAATTCTGATGTACCAGGCATAAGTCAAGAGTAGAATAGGATATTTGATACCCTTCTGGGGAACAGGAAACAAAACTAACCTAAACAAACTCCAAAGACAGCAAAAGAAAATACTAAAAATGGTCTATGATCTGAAATACCGGACACCAACTGAAACTGTATACCGTATAACACAACAATTAAACATCGAAAGCATTACAAAAATCAAAATATTTAAAATCATTCATAGAATAGCAATTGGCAAAATACAAGACGAAGACATAAAATTACACAAAATACACGAAAAACACCAACACAACACTAGAATGGCTCAAAACTATCACATAACACACGCCAAAACAAAAACAGGACAATCCCGACTAATTTGCAACGGATTAAAACTATACAACGACCTGCAACAACAGACCAAATAACTGACCACTGACAAATTCAAAACAGATGTGACAAAAATGCTAAAACTCGGCCAACTATAAAAAAATGACTTTGTATCTAAATTATATTATTATTATATTCCTATATTGAATCATGTAAAAATGTTATCCATAAACCTTTTAGGTTTCTACTATATTTTAAATTAAAAAAATAAAAATAAAGTTACGGAACAATACTCTGTCATAAGAAAAAATTAGTTAAACGTTTATTTTGTAACAAATTTTATTAATCAATTAGGAAAGACATACAGAAAAATCCAATTAACGAAAAAATATTTTTGCTGCTACCGGAATTCGAACCAACGGACCTCCACTCTATCCGGGAATGGCGTGTTATCCAATTTCGCCACGGAAGGTTGGGTAGCGGGCAACGGATGCAATTTGATTTTTCTGTGTGCCTTCCCTAATTGATAAATAAAATTTGTTAATAATTCACAGAACTCTGTTCTGATATTGCAACTTCACAATAATAATGTGTTTTCTTTAAAATGTTTATTTTGTAGTTTTAAACTTGCAATGGCCAATTCCTACAGCACAGCCAAAGACTCTATCATCCACCATTGTTTTACATCATATTATAATTACAAAGAAGTTACATCCTTAACGATGGACTTCTAATTCCAATATAATAATATCAATATACACGGACTGTATGAAAGATACCCGTGTTTTACGACTGTTGGCGGCACTGGTGCAAAATATGTATATATACCATTGATTAATGCCATCTTCCGAATGAAAAGCCGAGAAGGTATTTTTCATTTTTTGTTTATAAGTTTTCTTACAACCATCTTACAGCCTTACAGCGATGGGAAGATCCGCGGTAAAATCAAAGTGACGTCACATGTACCTTCGACGACTGTCGTCAAATATTGGTTTAACGATTTCGAGCGAAGCCGAATATCCGCGTTTGATGGAGAGGGCCCAGACCGTGAAATCGAAGTGACTCTGACGAGGAGTGGTCCACAGAATCCACGATCTCATGTTAGCAATCCGCCGGGTGAAGAGCAGAGAGATGGCTGACAGCGGAAACATCTCAACAGTGCGCTACACACAACATTGGCCAGTCACCCTGATTTGTTCTCGGATTCAATGGCGTCAATTAACCATCAGCAGTTTATCTTTTTCTATTGCGCTATAACCACCCGGCTGTTGGACGGGTGGTTGTAGCGCAATACATTGTTCCTAGGGCCTGGACCGACACAGCTCCTCCCATCCACGCTTCTCATACCTCCGCGCGGTAATAATATAATAATAGTATTACGGACTCGAGGGTGAAGTTGATGGTCACCAATCCGTCGGGGGATCCTAAAGTGCGGCCAAAGGGAAGAGCAGTGAGCGACTGTCCCACATGCTAATGGCGGATCACAAATGGTGAAACCAAATAATTCCCAAATAATCTTCCGTAATTAATAATATTTTAATCCTGAGCATTCCATTGTTACGGGAGGTCCGCGATGGTAACATTGAAAGAAAGATTTCTAGAGGGCTCCCCCATGGCTCGGTGCTGAGCCCTTTCCTATCTAGTATGCACATGGCGGACCTAATAAAAGATTTCAAATCTGTGACATGTGGTGAATTTCGATTTTCGAACAGTGTTTATGCTGGACCGCCGTAATTCCAGCTGGATATATTAATCTATTCTGAAAGCGGCAGCACGGATGGTCTATGGGACGTACAAATTCTTAAGCCATGTATTCACTAGGGGACAAATCGCGAAACATTCCGCTCGGCATGTCGCATCAACATCTACGCTCATGTTTCGGGGACAATGACGCGGTCATTTGACGTGTACACACCGGGACTCGCATATCTTGTCGCGGAAATGTCATGAGGTTACGATGACAGCTGCGGTATCTCATTTGGCGAAAACGGGGTTCAGCGCAATTCGAAATGTTTTTTTGGGTCGCAATTTCAAATTAACGAGGTTTTACTGTAGTAAATTGAATATTATTAAAAACAAGGTCCTTTTTGCAAATAATTATTGTTTTCCAGACGTCGCAGAAATATATCGCCCTATGAGGTTATATGATAGCCACGTATCTGTTTATGTTAATGAGTTTATCGAAAAGTAAGAGGAGAAAAAAGGGGAGAATGCGAAATTATTTACTGCAAAGAGAAAGAAGGACGGACATTCTATGCGATCTTCGATCGATACAGCTCGATGAGTTCAAGAACGATTTCGTTTCCCCGCATTGTCATCTTGACAGATACAGCGCATGCGTATTCACTTGTAAACATACCACGTGGTACTGACGCTCCGCGGAATGTTGCAGTGAGTACGCTCGGGTACCGTGCGCATGGCAACGTTGCCACGGCACGTAGAAATGCCGCGCTATGTTGTGCGCGAGGTCGCGGAACAGTGCACGACGTTGCAACGTCACGTAGACTCTATGCCGCGCGTGCTGTTGAGGGACAATTTGTCCCCTAGTGAATACATGGCTTTATTCTCGCGCGTTTCATCCCTTTTGCGTGAACTACATTGGCTCCGTTTCCCTGAAAGGGAACAGGGCGACACACAGCATGGCGCCTCAAGAGCCCTGCATCCTGGACAACTCGGGGTCTGCCCTGCTTCGGCTGCAAGAAGGGCTGCGGAATCGGTCCGTTGCCTGTGCCTAGTTCGCCGAGTTCATTAAATCATATTTTCTGTATGGATCAGAAATATCGTTGGACAAAGCATATAGAGTTGAAATGAGACTGTGTTGAGAAATAAATTCAAAAAGATTACAGATTCGCTTCCTTCCTTATCACAAGCCTCGCACAGGTGATTCAATTTTACGAATTTATTCTTCCAAATCAGATCAAAATGAGAGGAAGCTCTGTATAAGCCAGGGGCGTGCTTTGCATACAAATTGAAGAGCCGCGCATTACTTAAGATTCTTAAGGATATGAATATAAATTAAATATCACTTATTGAAATAAATTGCTTTCGTTGACGTAATGGGTGAATTATTTTAGAGAATCGTGAAATCATTTCAAAATGAGTTCAAATAAATAGTTTCATTTTTTGTTTTCTTTGATAGAATTTCAAATTGTGTTTTTTACAAGATATGGATAATTTGATCAATATTTGTTTCCCAGAACCTTCAGTATTGCGTAACTTATTTGCTGCAATGTACGCTACTGCCAAATCCTATGATAAGTTTAATATTTGACATATTTCAAAGATAAATAAAAAGCTTCGATTAGAATATCAAATACCGCGCAACGCCAATCTGGACCCCAACCATATCCGGTTAACTTAAGCCCTTCACACGGATCCAAGGGCTTCGGTCCTGACCACGCCCAGGATGCGGAGTTGCGAGAGCATCTCGTCCCCCCGGCTGTCCCACGAGTCAGTTAAAGCCATGTATTCACTAGAGGACAAATTGGACAAGTCTACGTGACGTTGCAACGTCGCGCACTGTTCCGCGACGTCGCGCACAACATAGCGGGGCATGTCCACGTGCCGCGGAAACGTTACCATGCGCACGGCACTCGAGCGAGCTCACGGGGACATCGGGCTGCGCGTCAGCATCACGTGGTATGTTTACAAGTGAATGCGCAAGCGTTGTATCTGTCAACTGACATTAACGTGGGGAAACGAAATTATTGTTCTCCAACTCATCGCCGTACAATTTTGTGGGACACTTCAAACCGTGAATATAAAAATAAAATGATATGAGGACCAACAGCGTTCCTTAATATTGTCTTGCTCGGCTATGGAAAGCCCGATTATTTGTAATAAATTGTCAAAATCAGTTGTTGTCATTCGAGTGAAATTGACAAAAGATCCGTCAGACATTCAAAGATCGCATAGAATATCCATCCTTCTTTCTCTTTGCAGTAAATAATTTCGCACCGACCACCTTTTTCTCCTCTTACGTTTCGATAAACTCGTTAAAATAAATAGATACGCAGCTGTCATCATAACCTCATCGGGCGACAAGTATAAATAGATGCGCAGCTATCATCATAACCTCATCAGGTGACATTTCCGCGACAAGTGACATGTGAGTCCCGGTGTGTAAACGTCATATGACCGCGTCATTGTCCCCGAAACATGAGCGTAGATGTTGATGCGACATGCCGCGCGGAATGTTTCGCGCTTTGTTCCCTAGTGAATACATGGCTTAACTCTCCTTTTGAAAGAGTACGGATTTCGCAGAAAACATCTTAAATTGCACACGTAAAGCTAGGACTTATAGGAATATAACAATCAACTTGCATCTCACGGCGAGCCTGGCTGCTGGCAGGGTCTTGTGAAGCACTAAACTTTATCTGAAAGAAAAAGACAAACATAATTATAGCAACAGTATGACGCGTGGAGGATGATTGCGGCACAGCGAGCTGCACAGAGGTTCTTTTGGACCCGCCACAACTCAATGATGTGAACAATGCATCTATTATTTATTAATATTATTTATATTTATTCGGAAAACCAACAGCTGACAATAATTAAGAAAATACAAAGAATGTGAAACATAAAGAAAGCCAATTACACATTTTCACTGGTAGTTACAAAGTATCGTATTTGTGTGGTGTACATACATATATATTTATTTATTTATTTATTTATTTAATGTTTATGGAAGACCAACAGCACAAAAAAAAGCATAGAAAACATTGATACAATATAGATGGCCAATTACAGGTCTCCACATTTAGAAATATTTCAGTAATGATAAATATTTATGATATACTAAGGCATATTAATTATATAGAAAGAAAGAATAAAAAATTTAAACAAACAGAAATATGTCAGTAATGATAAATATTTATGATATACTAAGGCATATCAATTATATAGAAAGAAAGAATAAAAAATTTAAACAAACAGAAATATGTCAGTAATGATAAACATTTATGATATACTAAGGCATATTAATTATATAGAAAGAAAGAATAAAAAAATTTAAACAAACAGAAATATGTCAGTAATGATAAATATTTATGATATACTAAGGCATATTAATTATATAGAAAGAAAGAATAAAAAATTTAAATAAACAGAAATATGTCAGTAATGATAAATATTTATGATATACTAAGGTATATTAATTATATAGAAAGAAAGAATAAAAAATTTAAACAAACAGAAATATGTCAGTATTGATAAATATTTATGATATACTAAGGCATATTAATTATATAGAAAGAAAGAATAAAAAGTTTAAACAAACAGAAATATGTCAGTAATGATAAATATTTATGATATACTAAGGCATATTAATTATACAGAAAGAAAGAATAAAAAATTTAAACAAACAGAAATATGTCAGTAATGATAAATATTTATGATATACTAAGGCATATTAATTATATAGAAAGAAAGAATAAAAAATTTAAACAAAAGAAAAAGAAACTTAATTATTACGTGGAAAAAAATTCAGCACTCAAAATTTTTCTTAATCTTGTGTGGCTGCACTCGAACAGATCAATATCCAATAATCTTATCAGTTTATTGAATGCATCGCATACCCTCAAGAAATATGAATTACGACGATAGTTGGATGAGGTAAAATCAATGTGAAAGACTGGATTGTGTCTACGAGATCTACAGGGAACATGGAAGTTTAGTCTATTTAATAGTTCAGGACAGTCGACGTTGCCTGATACAATTTTTAGTAGGTACATCAAATCACCTATTTTCCGACGTCTGTATAAAGGTAGGATGTGATATTTTTTGCATGAACTGTCATAATCGTCAGAAACGCAATTGAATTTAAAGTTGAGAAAGCGAATAAATTTTTTTTGAATTTGTTCCAACCGATTTACATAGATCATATACTGGGGGTTCCATACTTGCGTTGCATACTCGAGTTTGCTTCTGACAAAAGTGCAGTAAAGTACTTTCAATGTCTTTACACACTTAAAATCTTTAGACATTCTCAATATATATGATATAGTATATTGATGAAACTATATACAATTGATTTGGTGGAAAATAATAACATATCTATATTTTCTTCTTCAAATTTATAGCAAATTTGTTTTGTGGTGACGTAATTATAATTTATATAAATTAACTTTGTAAATACCACTTTTTTATTGAAAAAAATTAAACATGTTTCGAAGCCAATAGCTTTCTAATTTATCAGTTTGATAAATTAGAAATTTTGGAAATAAGAAAGAGTGTTAAAAGTAAATTGAATGTTATAAATAATCAGGTCCTTTTTGCAAATAGTTATCTTTTAAATTTATTTTCATGTTAAGTAGGTACTTTATATTGTCATTTTCCATATATACCTTTTTACTCTTCACTTTCACTTAATCACTCACAATAGGCAAGCAAAGTTAATTATTATTTATGATTAATGTCAAGGGTGAACAGACTATGCCTACTTACTATACAGAGCTTGTGACGTTTTCACAACTGAACGAAACAAGGATTACGGGTAGGAAAGAGAAAGAACACATACTAATAATATGTCGTAATATGTCGAAGACAATAACAATATGGAACGCTCTGGAATTATCTACAACATTCGAGAGACGTCTGGAACTGTCTTGAGGCGACTGTAACATTCTCGCCAACACAATAAATGTATAGAATAATCTCGAAGGTTCGTAAAACCAACGTGTTTCGTATAAAAAGCGAAACCGGTGCAGTATACAAATACAAATAGTTATCTTTTAAATTTATTTTCATGTTAAGTAGGTACTTTAAATTATTCATTTTCCATGTATAACTTTTTTAATATTTTGATTATCTCTATACTTCGATTTTTAAATTTTATTTTTGTTATCCTGACGAAGAAAGCCATTGGCTTCGAAACATGTTGAATTATTTTTCAATCATAAAGTGGTGTTTACAAAGTTAATTTATATAAATTACCTATATTTTGAAATAAGTCTAAATTATATTTTTTTGTGAGTGAATTAAATTTGTTGCTAGTTCGCCACGAGTATGAGTTTTGCCTGTAGGTAGTAGAAACAGGGGGAGTAAAAGGAAGAGGGTTGATTCTTAGAACTTTAGGAAGAACATTGTACAAGAGATTGGATGATAATTTTTAATTATTTTTGCTAATATTAGATCTGTATCTGTTTTTATGTCAAATGATATATTGTTACTGATGGACTCTCGCCATCCTCCGCCCTTATTTCGAATTATAAATCTGCCAATTATCGCAAATTTATTATGTTTTAACCAACCTTGACTAGTATTTTACAAAGGAAATGAAAAATTGTAAAGAAATTCATTCATTTCATTACCGTTCACTGATTTTTTGAAAAAATATAGTTTGAATAAAAAAAATTAGAAACCGAATTAAATATCTTACAAAAATAACTAATTATTATTTGATTTGTGCAAACACTTGTTTTTTTATGTCTAACAATTTTAATAGGTAATCATATTTGTAAAAATAAATCAAAATAATATTTCTATTTTCATTGCCGTCAAACTGAATTATTTTGAAAAAATACAAATTATTATTTTAAAAAATTACGTTTTCCAAAAAAACATTATTATTTATATATTGGAAAACCATATACGTAGGTAGGTACAATAATTTTTTTTATTTTCTAATAGTTATTATAATATTAATATTTTTTAAGTAAATTACCTAAAAATAAAAATATTACCTATTCTATTTCTAAAAAATAAGAATAGAATTGTATTATATATGGGACGTCCCTCGCCGTTAAACTAAAAACATTACAGTATAGTTTTATTTAAAAAAAATAAAAATTTTAGACGAGTTAAATATTTACAAATATTATTAAATAGGGACATAGAAAATGCCATTTATTTAATTCTCATATATAATATGGGGAATTCATTGCCGTTCAAAATTTATTTATAATGTAATCAATAAAATTTTAAAAATAAGTATGTGACAGAATTGAATATTTTGATCAAAAAGAGCGCTATATTATTTAATTTGTCGGAAATATTAAATATAAATATGATTATAATATTTGTAAAATTATATTTCTTTGACAAAAAAGTCTCAAATCGAAGATAAAATATTCAATGCAATTAAGCTGACGAAATAAAAATACTAATTTATTTAAAAAAATGAAATACCTTTGTTCCGGATGGGAACACCTTTTTTATGCGGTGTTCCGGATGGGAACACCTTTTTTATGCGGCTCAGTAGTCTTCGCTGGTGGGGCAGAGATCGCCACCAGAATTTGCAGTGAAGCTCGTAGTCCGTGGATATGCCAGAAGTCAAACGCCGAAGTAGTGCTTTTATCGTATTAAAGTCGAAGAAAAAATCCGAAGCGAAGTCCAAGTCAGAAAGCAGTGGTCACAAAATTCCAAGAAAGCAGAGTCCAAAGTAGGTAAGCAGGGTCAGGAAGAAAAGGCAGCAAGAAGATTGTCCAAATAGCGGTTCTCGTACCGACGCGTGGCGTATCAGTGGTACCCGCTCAAAAAATGCATTTTATTTATACAAAATTCAAAATTTCACAAGATTGCGTCATAGCATATTACAGAAACCAATGAGATTGCGTAATTCTGGGAAGGCGCCGCAGCGCTCCCAGCGGCCGAGCGGTGAACTACGTCATTCGCGGTTGCACAATTTCACCGCGCGGCAGATTTCATATGACAGATACAAATTAATTCATAAAAAATGCATTTTAGCTCCCAAGAGACTAATACTGTGTTATTTTGTAATAACAGACCTAGCAGATGATAATAACACAGTTATTTGGACGGGCTGGGTCATACAAGGCCCAAAAAACTAAAATTAAATTCGCCACAAACGGCTCAAATTTTCAAAAATTCATAAAAAATCAAAAACAGCATTTTTACAAGTTTTGCTATGACAAATGTAATTTGCGCATGCAAGCGCTCATTTTAACAGTAATTCCAAATATTTCAGGTAAATATTTACTGAGTTATAGGCATTCAAAAAAGCGCCAAAAACCAATTTCTTTATTTCACTCTCAGGCGCGCCTATATCATTCCACATGTATAAAAATACATTTTCCAGACAGGCATTCAGATAAGGAATGCAATGACACTACATAAGTAGGAATTCGTCCACGGTAAGCCGCTCTGATTGTTGATAAAAAATTCAACTTTTTAATATCCTCCACGGCGAGCCGTGTGCGCGAGCTTACCGCGACGTGGGCCCGCAAACAGGCGACTACCGTTTCCAAATCGAGAAAAAACCAACATTTTTCTCACGGTCTTCCAGTACTCATTCATTTCATGCTGACCATCTCCACGATGGCGCCCGGTGCAGGCCTTCGGGCCCCCGTGGAGGGTATCCCATATACGCATCTCAGACGGGGGCTCGGAATTTGAGTACTAGGCGTTAGAAGTTATAGCCGGTCAGGTAAGTTTGTAAAATCTCTGAATATTCAAAAAACATTTATTGCCCGTCGGCGGATTCAACGGCGGAAAGAAAGAGACGAGACCCTCTGCAGCGAGACTCGTCTCCCGTGTTGGCGAATATTGCGTGCCACACTCATGCCCATTTAGTGTTGGCGAACATCGCGGGTACCGCGTGCCACACACATACTTTACTTTGGGGCGTTACATCGCGGAAGAATCCCTTCGGCTCAAACTTCTAACCTTTGTCCACGCACCAACAGGTGCCAAATAAAAAATTATTTATTTCCATTTTATTCAAAAAATTCATAAAATTCCAATACATTTTTCTCATCAGAGATTCAACATAATGCACATGACAATATTGCATACAACAAGGGCGCCAAGCGCTGCTTCCTACAAGACATCAACATATTTTAAAAAATATTTTCATAACATATACAAATTCCACACATATTTGTATCGACACTTGTAGCTGGAAATAACATCGGCAGCCAAACAGGCTGCATTTTTCATATTCATTCAACAAAGGGCCAATCTCCGGTCTAGTGTCCGGGCGATGTTGTTCTACAGCTAGTTGGAAGCAGTATGCGCGCGCGGCCCCCCTCCAGTCGCGGCAACAGCCGCTGGGCACTGACTTGCGCGCGCTTCGAGCGGCAACCCGATTTTCAGTAGCGGCATACACGCCTCGTCTCCAATGCAATTTTCTGTATGTAGCGGCTGATTTATTGTGGACACGCGCCGCTCATAGTGGTCATGTTATGTTCTCATTTTTTACATGGCTCAACCCTGTCCGTTCCAACCTTTTATTTCAAATTAAAAAAGATATCATTATTTAATACATCGGAAATACCATTTATATATATTTTTAAATAAGTAAACTTATTATCATAATGACATTTTTCAAAATGTACTTAAATTCTATTTCGGGGGAAAATCTACTATTCGAAACTATTGAAAACTCTTAGGGAGGTAGTTCATGGAGTGCTGACTTACCGCTGGAGGGCGCTAGTCGAGGTCTCCTCAGAAGCGCAGAAATTAAACATTAACTACTGCTTCTTCGATGGAATATGAAAAGATATTTCAGTCTTTGGAGTTTGATAATGTGCTCAAGTGTGAGTACCGACCTTGGTAGTGCTTATCAGAAGCGGTCGCGACGAGAAATTCACGGAAACTGTGGTTCGCTAGTGCTTCCCGAGACTTTATACCCTTTTATCTGGACTGGACTGAGCGGGGCGGGGGGGGCTCGTAGTTCATGAAAGAACGGGTCTAAATGAACGGATTAGTTACACTGAACTAGAGATACATATTCCAATTCCAACTCAATCTAGTTCGCGCGAACGATTGAGCTTGAGATGCGATTGAACGACTGAGTCACGTTAAACGTCATTTTTTAAATGTAGTCAAAGTAAGATATTATTTCAAAATGCATATTACACAATAATTAAAGAGCTAGTTTGGCAATAATGTGCGAATTTATAAAAACATTTATACGCGTATTAATTACTTAATTTATTTATTATCTCTTGTGCAATATTCAACATAGCATGACTAATTTAAAAAATAAATAATAGCAATAGTACCTAATGTTACATCGCCGCTTGAAATAATGTGTTGTTATTGAATTGTGTTTTTGAGATGAGATAACGTTATTGGTTTAAGAATTAATATTGTATTATCGGGTTGTTGGTTGGTTAATAATTTATGAGGTTTTTGTATTAAGAGCAGGGATGTTATGGATATGAAATTTCGGATCTGGATACGGATATAGGAATAATATTAAACAGGTTTCGGATACGGTTACGGACATGAAATTATTTCGGTTACGGATATTAGAATTTTAAAATTATAAAAGTAAAATACAAATAGCAAGATTTGAGTTTTAATTCTAGTCTATATAATCATTTGTTTTTACAATCAGTCAAATAAATAACTATTATTACAACCACTATAAGTGCTATGTAGTTACTTATGAAGGTATGTACTTAAAAAAAATTATAAAAAAAATAGTATTAGTAACTTCTATTTATAGTATTCAATATTTTTATCGGAATTATTATAATTTGCAAAAATACAGTAATTTGTAACAAATCAGTTGTCATAAGCATTGCTTGAGTATTAAAGATAAAGAGTAAAATCTAAAATTGTAATAAAATCTTGGTACACTTTTACTATAATCTAAGTACCTATATAATAACAAAAACAGTTCTTAAGGTATTTTGTACGTAATAAACTTAATTGTAGTTTTAATAGTCAAAATTGATCAAAGGTAAATGATACTTTTTAAATGATTATATTATTGCAAGAGACACGCGCGGCTCGTGTGACAACTGACAAGTGACGGCTCGGCCGGGCAAAACAAACAAAAATCTGTTGTGACCTGTCATTTAGATTTAGACACCGCCTTTATCCGAAACTAACCGTAACTTTTACATCGGCTTCGGTTACGGTTACGGATAATAAAAAAAATGAAACGAAAAATATTTTACGCACGACGTTAAAATATATTACCTAATTGAAAATTTTTATAATATATGATTATTATTTTTGATTTTTATTTGTTTTAACACTGTACTTAATTCCGTTTTGTTTTTCTTATGCTTTCCTTTGAGTTTTATTTTTGAGTTATACGACTCGTTTTGTTTGTTAAATGTATTTTTTTTTTTTAATAAAGAACTATTTCACGGTGAGGACAGTGAATGGTTTGTTTCTGCAGCCGTGCGGTCCCGCGGTGGTCTATACGACCGCGGTCTTGCAAGTAGTATTAAAACAATTTCAACCTGGAGACGATCGAGTAGGACCGACATGGAAGCTATTGCTCTTAGAACGGTCCTAGGAAAGCGGTGGGTACCATTCACTTACTGGGCCCGAAGCCGTATACGGTAAAATATCAGAGCTACACCATGCGGCAAGGAGACAGCTAAAAAAAGATGGCGTCGGTGATGGCACGAAAGACGGACCTGCGCGACAGGGCCGCTAACTTCGAAAATCCTACGATTCTGTTTATTTTTAATTGCTTTATGGCAAACAAACAAAAGTATAAATAAGGCGAAAATAAAATGTGTCAAGAAGTATACTCGATTTATGCGCGATTCTCGTGTTATGTGCTGGCCTCCCGCGTTCTCGCTGTCTCCCACGATCTCAAGGACCCATCGAGTGGTCTTGATCTCTATAGATGGATATTTGTTAAATGGACCCCCTCTGCTGTTATTGTTGGTATGTTTTCATTTCGGTTTTTTTGAAACCATTAGCGATGCTATTTTTGTGAACGATCACGTGTATAAATCGCAGCGCGCACTTTGATTAGGGTAAAAGCCGGATAGTTGCCTCAGTGGGATACATGCCCCGGTTTCGAATACACTATGTTAGGGATGTGGTGGCGTTAGCGCTTTACTATAAGCTGCCGGAGTAGGCGCGCGCGTTTTGTCCGCGTGAACAAAAATCTTCCGCGGCGAAACTTTGACAGGTGTCGAAATTATATTAATCAGTAATTTCTTTTGAATATTTTTATAACTGATTGTGGTTTCAGTAAACATTTTGTTTCTTTGGGTGCATTTTCCCTTTGCCTTCACCCCATCCGCTCCCCACCGATATTATATCTGTACAAATTAAAATTTTCTATACAAAACTGTTTGACCGATCTGACCCGAATTTTGCATACTTATTCTTTAGGACTCGGCGGGTAGAAATGGCGACATTTCCCCCTCCCGTTTACCCCACCCCCTCCTCTCGATATATTTTCCATATAAATCTGTACAGTTTGACCGATCTGACCCAAATTTTGCATACTTATTTTTTAGGACCTGGCGGGAAACATAAGCGATATTTCTCTCCTCTTCTTTTACCTCACTTCCTCTTCTAATATATTTTCTGTATAAATCTACACCGTTTGTCTGATCTGACGAAAATTTTTCAAACTAATTCTTTAGGACCTAGCGGGTAACATAGGCCACATTTACTTCCTGGACATCCCATCCATCCCAGCACTGATTAAATGGAAACATTATTTTTATTAGAGGGTTTGCATAACAAAAGATCCTTTGTTTTCCCTCCACAAACTTATTTGCAACTTGATCCTTAACCCGTGCGACGCCGGGTAGTAATAGCTATATTTAAATAAAAATATAATATCATAAATTTTTGTACGCTGCAAATAGTGGTAATAAATACATTTTACATGCGTTTAAGCTTTTTAAACTATATTTACAATAAGTAAAGATTATTATTATTTGTTCAATTTTGAGGGCTTCTTTCAAAACATCTGCATCTTGCGAGATCTGGAATCATTGCATACATAAGGCCGTGGCCACACTGCGTGTTTGATAAGCGCATATTGCATCGATAATTGATGATGATCGGTCGATCAAATTGTTTTGCCGAATTGGCGGATCATCCGCGCAGTGTGGCGCCGACCTCAGGCTGTGCAGTGTTAGACCATCTCCCCTTTCTACTGGTAAATATTATAATGGACTTGAGTGCAAGTGCGGCCGTTGGCACCTTAGATTATATATAATCTATAGCGACCGTATTACTTCGAAACTTGTAAGGATTTTCTCGAAAGAGGCGTGGTCATTCGTTGAGACTGGACAGTTCGTTTCTAACACGGGTTTGTAATTACTTGCTAAAACAGGGCTACCACAAATGTACGATTCTCGGTGTCTGACAACAAAACCACATATTATGTAAATTATACAACTTTCCATTTGGTAATTTTAAATTGGATAAATAAATATACGCTGACATTACTCAGGTACGCAGAAAACTTTAAATAATTCCCCGAGAATACAGGCCTTTTCCATTCACCTACAAAAAAATTATATCCTAATCCGAAAAATTTAAATAATAAATAATTTTTATTATAAAATTTAATGTTCAAAAATATTTTAGCGCAGCCCTGCCGGCACCATAAATTTTGTGCATTTATGTCATAAAAATATCGTATTCACCTTAGTTAGAGGCATACAATGTAGTGCCTTCTCTTTTTTAGTCGTAAAAATTCTGAATTTTTAAAGGAGATAAAATGAGACGGATCTATTTTCAAATGTCGGCTATCTAAGTAAACGATTCTACAGTTCGTGTTGCTTGAACATTCATAGAAACATTTTGCTTTATTGGCTTTCTGCCCTCATTTTTAGCAATGAGGGCAGAAGACCGCTTACAAAGCAATTAAAGATGTACCCGACCGGGTGATCTTTTTTGTCCCTTTTTCTCTTATGTGTTACTATATTGTTTAAACTGGGTAAGCTATATTTTAGCACGCGTACAGGTTTGGTAAAATGTATAGTTATCCCTCTATAGATTGTATATACTCTAAGGTTGGCACGGTTGGCAGTGGCCACTGCGCAAGTTGCAAGCAGCGCGGAGACGTTATTTGGTTCGTTCTTGATCGTTGGTTCTTGAGCCACGAAGCCGGCCGCCGAGTCGGGCGTGCTACCAGTTACCACTATTGATTGAGATGATTCATCACTCGAATGGCCGTATTCATCATTATCTTTCTTCTGCATTTTCACAGCCGTATCTACTTCTGCAATGACTATTTCTGGTACTTCTTCTCCACCAGTTAGGCCTACTGATTGACTATTATTTTGTTTTGAGTACAAGTCTCGAAAAACTTTAGTGGCTATTGAGATAATTACTGGAGATATGTAGATGATATTCTTTTATGTTGGAAGGGCACCAACAGACAACTAGACATATTTACTAAATGGATTAATACTATTAACAAAAAGATTAGCTTCACGGTAGAACATGAAATTGAATCTAAAATAAATTTTCTAGATCTAACAATCGGTAAATACAATAACAAACATACTTTCGAAATATTTAGGAAACCAACGTTCACTGATACAACAATTAATGTAAAATCAGCACACCCATGGTCGCATAAATTATCCGCTTACCACTCTATGGTGCATAGACTCGTCAGTATTCCCCTAAGTAAAAAAGCATATACAGACGAAATAGAAATTATCAAAAAAATTGCAACTAATAACGGCTATAGAATAAGTGACATAGAGAAAATGATAAGAAACAAAAAATACAAAAATAAAATTAATCTTATATACCCTAATCAGAAATATAATAATAATAAATACGCATGCATAGAATTTTTCGGCCCAACTTCAGTAAAAATAGCTAATGAAATTAAAAAGTGTGATTTAAAAATAGCCTTTAGAACCAATAACAATATAGGAACAAACCTCAAAAACTCTAAAAGCAAAACACCTAAATTAGAAAACAGTGGCATATACAAATTAACATGTAATCATAAAGATTGCAATGCCACATATATAGGACAAACGGGAAGGTCTTTTTTAACTAGATTCGCGGAACACATGCGCTGCTATAAAAATAAAAATTCAGAGTCAAAATTTGCGGCCCATCTATTAAATGAAAACCACGTCCCGCAAGGTGATAACGAACCAAAACCTTTACATATAGAAACAAAAGGTTTTAGGATGAATTTACTTGAGCAACTAGAAATAAATAAATATAAAAAGGATCCAAATATTAAACGTTTAAATAATCAACAAAAAATGATTTTCTCTCCACTTCTAAATATTTTTAAAAAACCAATAATCAAGGACATAAATTAAAATAATATTTATAAATAACACTTGCAGAAAACGGGGAATTTTGATAATTAAGCATATTGTTAACCGAGGCACCTTTAATGATAAGTGCCCGGGAAAAAACGTACATTACTACAGGGCTTCACCACAAATATCTAATTACTCTAAATGGGAAGGGGTAACTTAAAATTGTATAAATAAGTCGTTTGTACGTGGTATATCCACTGTTTGATAATGGCCTTACAAGCCGAAACAGCTGTAACACATAAAAATACCTAACCCGTAGAACTTAATAAGAATATTTATTAAAATTTAATTTATTTTAAATTTCACTAAAAATAATTACTGGACGTCTGGTTCCACACTTGCGATTTCGGTTTGTAATATTGGGTATATAATCTATTTTTTCTAATAGTTGTTTGAGTCCTTTTTTGACACCTCCAGTCTTCTGAACGCACCTTACCAGTAATCCTAACCTGTATTTTGGCGGTCTTTTCTCATGGCTAACTTGATTTTTTTACTTTTCTCAGCTATATCTCTTCGTATATTTTTCGTCTTTTGAGCCACGTCTATTAGTTCTGCTCTGATTCTCAGTTGATCTTTTGTTTCGTCTGATAGCCATTTTTATCTTTTCCTATCCATTTTATTTTTTTCTCTTTTCATTTTTGTTCAAAAGTTCCTGTAGCTTGTCGTATTTGTCTTGGGCATTCAGTTCTTTTGTGTCTTGGGCATTCAGTTCTTTTGTCTATGAAACCTTCAAACTTTTCAGTCCTTCAGTACTCTCTAGTGTTGGTAAGTGTTTTACTTTAAAATGTCTTTCTTTCTTGGGTATGTTCAGTGCTAGTTTGGCTCTGACCATCCTGTGGTTACTGTTGAAGTTGAGGTTATTTATGACTATGCAATCCTGGAAGTCTCTAGCTTTGTTAGTCAGAATATGGTCTTATGGTGCCCGTCTGGGGATATCCATGTCCACCTATTGTTTGCACGATTTTTTAAAGACAATTGAGTACTTTGGGCCCAGTACCATCTCTTCTTCTTCGCATCTGTTTCCTGTTCTTGCATTAAAATCTCCCATAACTATTAAGTTTTTGTGTGCACGATCTTTTATTGCATCTGCCAGTGTTTTGTAAAAGGAGTCGATTTTGGTGTTGCTGGATTGTTCTGTTGGAGGGTATATTTGTACAATTGACCACATTTCGTCATTGGATGGTATTTTTAAGTTGAGTATTACAATGCGTTCAGATACGCCGATGAATTCGTCGATGTAAGCTCTAAATTCTTTTTTGATCATAAAACCTGTTCCATATTGACCTGGAGTATCTCCTTTGAAGTAGAATATGAAGCTACCATGATCCTCTATGCTCTCTCCTAGGCGTCGGACTTCGCTTAAACCTACTATCGACCAATTTATATTTTCTAGTGCTAAAATTAGTTCAGCTAGGCTTTCGTTGGTTCTTAGAGAGAGAGTATTATATGTTGCGATGTTTATTATATTGTCATTTTGATGAGTTTTTTTAGGGAGCTTTTTTAGATTAGATAGAGATTGAAGTGATTTAATTGGAGGGTAATAGTTTTCTTCCCCCACGGTGACTAGCCGGCTTGGGGTGCTATTTATAAAAGTTGGTATGGATATTGTTGTGTTTTTTTTTTGTTTTGACTCCGGGTGTAGGTTAACTAGTTTTTTGGAATATCTGGTAGTGAAGCTGAGCGTCCTCTCTCAACATAGTTAAATAGTCAACATAGTTATTTGTAGTAGTCAATAAGTATATTTGGTCTGGTGGTTTCATTAGCTGCGGTTTTGGGCATCGGGTGTATCGGGTGTTTTGCGATGCTGAGTTCGGTGATTCTGGCGATTCTTTTTTCCTCTTTTCTCGGTTTTTGTCATTTATTTCCTTCACTACTAGTTTGTCATATTTTAAAATGCTATGTTTCCTTTCTTCTTTTCCTTCTCAACTTGTGATTTCAGCTGTTTCCTTTTCTCCAATACTTCCTTAGAATAATCTTCCTTGATGTAAATTCCTACTGGGAGGTTGTATTTTCTTCTCAGTATTGAGTGTTTTTTCCAAGTTGATGAAATGAAGACCACGATGGGGCGGTTTTTATCATTTCTCCGCTGCCCTATCCTGTAAATGTTGATTATTTTATGACTATCGAGGTATACTCCCGCGTCTATTATACCAATGCACCTTCTGTTTTCCCTTTTTATCGATTCCAAAAAACACCAAATTATTCTATCGTTTTTCTTTTTCCATGATGTTAAGTTTGTGTTCGCGAGCAGATATTTTCATTTTTAAAATATTGTTTTCTACCGTAATTATTTTCATTTTCTCGTCCAACGCCTCCATTACATTTTTTGTTACTGTTGTTTAGTTTCTCATCTAATTTCGATTACAATAGCTCCATGCTTTTTCCATTTTTCTCTCACTTGAGAAAAAAAAGAAACAGTTTTTGTAAGCGGCGTTCAACTCTAGTGAAAACAGTATTTTTACAGTTGTTTTTACTTTTGCAGCTATCTATGTAGTCTGTGATGAGCTAACCTCGAAAACACATTAACAGTGAAAGATTGTGATTTTTGAAATTAATACATAGATTTTAATGCTTTGTAGCATAAAATTAATTTTGATGTTGTATTTTTGATTTTCTTGCACTTTTAGCACAATTTTCACGGTAATTACTGGCGCTTTGTAATTATTTAATGAGACGTAAATTACAATAATTACAATTGATAACTTATGAAAACATGTCAATGTCATCTAAAGCATATCAATTTTTAAATATTTGCTCTGGCTATAAAATCAGTTACAAATACAGCTATGTTTGTAAATCCCTCAAATCATGCCGTCTAAACGCACGCCACTTTTTACCGAGAAACACCATTTAATTATTCTTCTGTGTATTCTGCCGTGTATGTGTGACCTCTCTGGCCGACGTTTCGGATCCCATTGCAGGGTCCATCATCAGCAATGATGATGGAAAGCGATTTAGACATGGTTTCTCAAAACTTAACTTAACTCTCTTTACTTCGCCGCTGTTATCTAATGCAAATGTCGATTGTGAAAATCTGTTTCGTGATTAGTCAACTACGAAGATCAATGTCAGTTACGGATATTACTGTTTCTTTCAAAATATTACAAGTTGCGAATATCATTTGTTAATGTGTAATTATATTTTGTAGGCATTTCCAGTCACACATCTCCGGACTGAACTCGTAACTGCCTGTTTACAAAATCTCTATTTTTTATAACTCCTTATATGGTGTTGTAATGTGGACGCTGAAATGATAAAACTGTCGGAAGGTTTGATGTTCTCGACATCAAACCTTCCATCAACAGAGGAACGAATAAATAATTCAATCTTGACGGAATTGAAAATGAAAAAAGGGCAATTGTTTGACATTTCCAAGAATATCATTCATAGGGGAAAGTTGCGCTAAGGACCTACAGACGTCAAAAAAAAAATAATTAAAAAAATACGTAAAAAACCTGTGTTTGTTACCCATTACATCAGTGGTTGCCAGCGCGACCAACCAAAAAAAAAATTTCGGGACCCACCTCCTTTTTCACATACTTCCAACACATATTGTAACTATGCGAAAGACTGTTCAATTTAGAAATACGTCCAAATATAATCGAAATTTTTCATTACGAAAAATATTAATATGTGATATTTTAATGGGAAGGAAGCATTTGTTGCCTATTTCTTGTCATAACAACATTAGCGTCGACTTCAATTTTAGTCACTTTTAATCGTAGTAAATTCGATGCGTCCAATTTATTTATGTATTTAGTCGCAATAAAAACCATGGCGGAAAATCCCACTTCACATAAGTATGAGGTGGTGAAGGGGAGGAGGACTTTCGTGGTTTCGTCAGACAAGCAGGTATAAATGTCAGCAACTAAAAGTCAGAATCTTGTTAATTGCGTGCGATTAAAAGTATTTTTCAGCGACGTATCTTCCAATAAATCAATAAGCTCTTCACTTGCTTTTGTTGCCATTTCAGTTGGTATGTTGTCTTGAAATGGATTACAAATACAGTTTATCTTATCGAACTTTTTAATCCCCTTTTTCGAATTAAGCGTTAAAGTTATTTTCAACTATGTTTAATGAATGACAATGCAGACACTACATTGACATCTGGTTGCACTTCGTTTTCTACAATAAACATGACATGACCCGGACAAGACGTGTTGCGCGGTATTGTGACTGCGACCCACCTAATATTCTCTCGCGACCCACCAGTGGGTCGCGATTAGGGATGGGCGTTGAATGGACGGACTAGTTGAAATCAACCGTTGACGTTGCGTCGACGGTTTACGTTTATCGCATGGACTAGTTGAATTCATAGACGGTGGACGGCGGACGCCGTGGACGGTGGACGATTCGAGATTCAACCATGATTCAACGTAGTGCAAAGCAACGAGCGAGAGCAAGACAAAACGTCTCCGTTTATTTCTCTCTCATTTCTCGCTGTCGACTTGTAGATGCCATAGACGTCATAAACGGCTCGACGGGTAATTTCATTTCAACACTTAAGAACACGATCATAGAGTGCAGATCTGTGTACACGAACTATGACAGAGACTTGAAATTTGAATGCATGCGTAGGGTAAGGTAGGCTTAATAACGTTACGGTGAATTCCCAATTTTGCGCTGTATAAAATAAAACAATTCTGTTTAATTATTTTATTTTTTATTGAACTAATATTTTACTGCTTACACCTGATATTGTTGTGTACACCTACTTCTTTCTTTATTATATATAGAAAGAAGTTTATAAAACAATATGTAAAAGCCTATAATGTGCGTAAACAAATAAATAATAAAATATTTCTTTTTACATATAAGCACAAGTAGCGGTTTTACTTTCCCCGAAACTATATTCCTTCGAACTTCTTTAAATTTTAAAAATTAACATAATAAAAATAGCCAACGGTTGAGCCGTCGAGCAGCGTCGCGTCGAACCGTAGACAGTTGACCATCGTCCCGATGTTTAGATAGAACGTCCGCGACGTCCGCATAACGAAGTTGACGTGTCAACTAGTTGACGAATTCAATCGTCTCGTCGATGGACGGACGTGGACGGTCTCGTTTCGTCGACGGTAAATACGTCGACGACCCATCACTAGTCGCGATCCATAGTTTGGAATACCCTGCATTAGATTATACGGCCGGGGTCCATCTTTTTGAGTCTTCTTCTGTCTTTTGTACGTTGGTCGTTTAATCCAATTAAACATTTTGAAGTCTCGATCGTCAATACGTTGGGTGGTCCTGGTTAAGGAAGACAGCTACAAATACGAATGCAAAGCACATAGTGCCACCGACGGAAATATTAATCGTGTTTTGAATACGATAGCTCTATTAACCCATCCGCATACCAATATATTTAGAAAAAAATGTGCTCAGAAATACTAATTTTTTATTATCACATTTTAAGTGCACACTGACCCGCCCCAATGGGCGATGATTAAATAATGGCGGTTGTTAAACTATGGCGCGTTGGGTGGTCCTGGTTAAGGAAGACAGCTACAAATACGAATGCAAAGCACAGAGCATGCAGCCACCGATGGAAATATTAATCGTGTTATGAATACGATAGCTCTATTAAGTGTGAGTGGGTTGTAGGGATGGGTCGTCCACGTCCGTCCATCGACGAGACGATCAACTAGTTGAATTCGTCAACCAGTTGACGCATCAACTTCGTTACGCGGACTATCGTTGGCTATTTTTATTACGTTCATTTTTAAAATTTAAAGAAGTTCGAAGGAATATAGTTTCGGGGAAAGTAAAACCGCTACTTGTGCTTATATGTAAAAAGAAATATTTTATTATTTATTTGTTTACGCACATTATAGGCTTTTAAATATTGTTTTATATACTTCTTTCTATATATAATAAAGAAAGAAGTAGGTATACACAACAATATCAGGTGTAAGCAGTAAAATATAAATATAAACTACATATATAAGTAATGGAAGTATTGGGTATAAGCATTAAAATATGAGTATAAAAATTAAAAATATAAATAAGTAAAAAGCAGTATTGTGTGTATAAAAAAATATATTAGGTACATATCATGTATACAGGACTATATGGAAAACATTAATAACCTCGCAGGACTATATCCCTGCCTTGATTGTGAGTCGAAAGCTATCATGACCTAATATCAATAGTTATGGAGATATGCGACATTAAAGTTTGAATTTTTTCAATATATCTGACTTATTTTTTGGAAAACGTTGGACTATCACTACACTAACTCAAATCGGTTACGAAAAATTCATTCGTTTCAATACAAGTTAAATAAAATGATAAAAACCTTTACATTTATTTATTATTGATAATTTATAAATAAATACATAATTTAAAAATACTTTACATTTGAGATGTTATCTAGAAATTTATTGAAAAATAAATCTTTCAAAGTCAGGCTTTCACTTTGTGGTGACATTATTAATAAATAAATATATCTGTATTATTTGTCAACTTTAGAACAAGGCTCAATCTGAGAAAAGGAACATTGTTCCCGAAACATGTAAAAAATCAATAAAAAGTAGTGTAAACAAAATTATAATAGATTTATTTTTTTATCTATAAAGTTGAAAATAGATCAACTAGTTGACGAATTCAACTAGTTGATCGTCTCGTCGATGGACGAACGAGGACGACCCATCCCTAGTGGGTTGAGAAGTAGATTCGTCTAGCATTAACCTGATTGTAAAACTGCGACTATCAAGGGATTCACTACTACTCCATTGTGGACACACATGAAAAGATTTCATAACAATGAGCTTTCTGATACTCAAAACTGTTGCACCACCACGGATGAACCCAACATTGATGTGACGCCAGCTAAAATACAAGCAAAAATAAAATAATTTTTGGAAAAAAAAAGTTGTTACGAAAGCAATGATCCTAAGGCTGTCAAAATAACGTATTTAATTGAAGAACAAATTTGTCTGGATATGGAACCTCTTGATTTGCTAAATAAAAATGGACACCGTCGACTCATAAATGAACTAGCTCCAAGGTTTGTCTCTGTTTAATAAATAAATATACCTCACGGCCATATTTTTACACATATTTATATTAAATGTTACTTAATTTTATTTTTTACAGACACAATATGTTTTCTAGAACTCACATTTTTGCCAGATATGTACGAACGTGTCAAACTGAAACTGAAAGAGGAGCTAAAAAAAACTTTCTGTTCCTCTCTGTGACTGCTGACAGGTGGACCAGTGACGCTTCCTCACGTGTCAACGATTTTATAAGTCTGACTGCCCATGGTGTCCATGAGAAGTTTGAGCTCAATTCTTTTTGTTTAGAAGTTTGTCCTTTTGAAGGGGACCCTCATTCAGGAGAAAATATTGCCCGTAAGTTGCATGTTTTGTTTCTAGACTGGAAATTATTGGATAAAGTTAATAATAATAATAATTGGATAACTTGCATAGCGCCGTTTTCGCGAATACTCACCTCAAGGGCGCTTGTTGTAGCAGTTATTACGGACAATGCTAGAAATATGCGTAAATCAATCCAAGAACTTGATCTTAATGTTAAGCATTAGTACACAGTATCCGTTGGTCGGTTCCGTTGAACAACGCAACCTGACCGCTTCATTTGTGAAGTATGCGGGAGAGAGTGTGCCTCTCGAATAGGGCTATTTTCCCATCGCAAAGCCCATGAGAGGTGCAGCAACAACTAAGTCAGAATGGCGAGGGGATCCTCGATCACGAGACCCGGCACACGGTATCTAATTAACATTGAAAAATTCGTTATTCAGCCAACAACGCGCAGCTGAACTATTGACCACTTGTAGGGGAGTCATTACCCATTTCAACTTTTGCACTTAAACAATTGCGAGCATCTCAAGAGGCAAATAACTTGCCTAAACATGTTTTATTTCAAGATATTGAAACTAGATGGGACTCTACATACCAAACGTTAAAAAGATTACGTGAACAACGCTCGGCTATTCAAGATATTTTACCATCCCTACCTAATTGTCGTCACGAAATCACTACGAGGCAATGGGCTCTTGTGAACCAAATAATTGATGTCTCGATCAATTTTGATGATGCTACCAAAGAACTTAGCAAAGACTCAACAACATTATCACAAGCAATTCCAATAATACGAGGTCTTAAATGATGTCTCAGTAAAACTATAAATGATCTTTCTGCCCATCCTGACGTAAAAAACCTAGCAAACGATCTGCTTACTGGGCTTTCGGATAGATTTTCTTTTATGGAATCTGATGATAATTATGTTTTGGCGACAGTACTCGATCCTCGATTTAAAACAAGAATTTTCAGTGCACCGCTTGTAGTTGAAAGGGTTCGGACGATTCTTTGTGCTGCTCTTGATTAAAGAGTAATTGAAAGACCGACAAGACAGCCAGAAAAACGTATACCATCCACGAGTAGAGGAATTTGGCAAGCATGCCAAGAAATATTGAAGAGGCGGAAATGGAAGAACCAATTTCAATATTTTTCGGTTCGTTTTTTAAATTTATTTCATGAATTTTTATGTGTTTTAACTGTTATAAAAGCAACAATACCAAGATATTAACCTTTTTTGTTCGCAGGAAATTCAGAAAATAGGAATGAAGTAGATACCTCAAACAACCCAATATCTCACCTTCTGCTGATCCATTGCTTTTCTGGCGTGAAGATATATATTTCCCGAAGCTGAAAAAACTGGCCCAGAAGTATTTTTCATTGAAGCCGTCTACTGTCGCCTCAGAAAGATTATTTTCGACCGCTGGGAATGTACAAACGGATAAAAGAAATCGCCTAACGCCTGAGGAGCTACAAATGCTGTGCTTTTTGAACAAAAATTTGCTGGTGGTAAATTTTAAATATTAAATCTCTTAGTAAAAAAAATAACAGTGGTGTATTATTTATTATTTATTGTTAAATTATTCGTATTCGTATTCGCCGAATAGTAGGTTTGATATTCGTATTCGTGAAAGTAGTATTCGTTGCATCACTAGCTCCTAAGGAATAAGTTTTTATTTATTTATATAAAAAAGGAAAGAAAGAAAAAAAATACTACTTACTTACTTACCATCACGCCGTTTCTCCCTTGGGGGTAGGCAGAGACGCCACACTCTTCTGACCTGACATACAACTCTCGCCTAATCTCGCCTAGCTCGCCGGTTGTTGAGGCTTCTAACGGGACCATCTTCCAGTATCTGGTTAATCTGGTCAAGCCACGTATTCCGCGGTCC